>JAAOAN010000115.1:0-76910 GCA_013396205.1 Fusarium mundagurra
ACCCGACAGCGGCACCACAGGAAATCCTTGAAAATTTACAAGCCCTTGTAGGAACTGCCCCCGCTGGCTCTCGAAACATAACACCCTCGATAACACCGAACTTGGCCCCCACAGGCTCCCAACCCGCCCCCAACCCTCAGGACAGTCCTAGTGACGAAGACGATGACGATTTCGACGAAGACGACTCCGACGAAGGTGATGAGGATGAAGGTGAACAAGATGCTACCAAGCGCAAGCGCCGACTTCGAATCCGAGGACTGAAGAAGAGGAGACGCAACAACCCTTATGCCTTTGCCAGCAGTGGCTCTGACGTTGTTGGAATCATCTACCTCGAGGTCATCAAGATCACAGACCTGCCTCCCGAATCCAACCTTACACGCACAAGCTTCGATATGGACCCGTTCGTTGTGGCATCCCTCGGCAAGAAGACGTACCGCACTCGACGCATTCGTCATGACCTTAACCCCGTTTATAACGAGAAGATGCTGTTCCATATCCAAAGTCACGAGCAGCAATACTCCTTCGCTTTTACTGTCATCGACCACGATAAATACTCCGGTAACGATTTCATTGCTTCGTGCGATCTTCCAATCCACCAATTGATCGAGAGAGCCCCCAAAGCAAACCCCGAAACCGGGCTCTATGATCTCCAAGTCCCTGCACAGGCCGAGCCGCTTCCTTCGCGATCGCGATTCAAGAAGCTCGCCATGTCACGATCCAACTCTTCCTCCAGTATCAGCAAGATGATTCGTCCTCCACTGAGCAAGCACACCTCCAACACGAGCATGGCATCTGCGACTCCTGTCACTGCGCCCACCTCAGCACCCGATCCTAACAAGCTGGCACCCGCGGATGTCCTCGCCAATACTGGTTCTGATCCTGACTCGACCAACCAGGACAGCGGAGATGCCGACTTTTATGAGTATAACGTTCCTCTCAAGATGAAGAACACCGAAAAGTGGGAGAAGAAGCACAATCCCGTTCTATACCTCCGCGCGAAGTACATGCCATATGATGCCCTCCGACAACAGTTCTGGCGAGCCATGCTTCGGCAATATGATGCCGATGAGAGTGGTCGCATCAGCAGAATCGAGCTCACAACAATGCTCGAGTCTCTGGGTTCTACGCTTACCGAGAATACCATCGACGGCTTTTTCAAGCGATTCCCCCACCGTGATGCTGATAACGACGAGAACTGGGAGCTTACGATGGACGAGTGCGTTATCTGCTTGGAGGACCAACTGGAAGGACGAAGGCGATCCTCAGGCACAGCTGCAGATAAACTAAAGGGTTTGGTGCCCGAGATGAAGAATCTCCTCCATGTGCCAGGCCATGGACATAACAACGGTGGCTCAGAGACCCCCAGCGTTCTAGAACTCGACTCGACGTCAGGAACTCAGACTCCCATCTCAAATGTCCCCACTTTGAAGACACCTGCAGATGAGGAGGGCGACCCCCTCGACAAGTCTGACAGCAGTGACGACCGTTCTGAAGAGCACGTCGTAGAGATCCGAGAATGTCCTATCTGTCACCAGCCGCGACTCAACAAGCGCAAGGATGCTGACATCATCACCCATATTGCGACATGCGCAAGCCAAGACTGGAGGCAAGTCAATAGCGTGCTAGTGGGCGGATTTGTCACAGCCAGCCAGGCGCAGCGCAAGTGGTATTCGAAGGTCATTACCAAGATCTCTTACGGCGGTTACAAGCTGGGTGCCAACTCGGCCAATATCCTTGTGCAAGATCGTCTCACGGGGCAGATCAACGAGGAGAAGATGAGTGTTTATGTAAGACTCGGCATTCGTCTGCTATACAAGGGACTCAAATCCCGAGATATGGAGAACAAACGAAGTAAGCAGAGTGCTCGCCTGGAAAAACGGCATTACTGACAAGGCTACAGTCCGAAAACTGCTCAAAAATCTGAGTATCAAGCAGGGTAAGAAGTTTGACGATCCTGCATCCAAGGATGAAATTGAAAAGTTCATTGCTTTCCATGGTCTCGACATGTCGGAAGTCCTGTTGCCGCTGGAGGAGTTCAACAACTTCAATGAGTTCTTCTACCGCGCCCTGAAGCCTGGTGCCCGACCCTGCTCTGCGCCCGACAACCCTCACATTATCGTCTCACCAGCCGATTGTCGAAGCGTCGTCTTCAACTCTATCACTGTCGCTACCAAGATTTGGGTCAAGGGTCGTGAGTTTAACATGAAGAGGCTTCTCGGCGACGCATACCCTGAGGATGTGTCCCGGTTTGAGGGCGGAGCTCTGGGCATCTTCCGACTGGCTCCTCAGGATTATCATCGCTTCCACATCCCTGTGGACGGTGTCATGGGAAAGCCCAAGACAATTGAGGGTGAATACTATACAGTGAACCCCATGGCTATTCGATCGGCTCTGGACGTTTACGGAGAGAACGTGAGAGTTCTCGTGCCAATTGACAGTGAACAACACGGACGCGTCATGGTTATTTGCGTCGGTGCAATGATGGTAGGCAGCACTGTCATTACCCGCAAGGAGGGCGAGAGAGTCCACCGAGCAGAAGAGCTTGGATACTTTAAGTTTGGTGGCAGCACGATCCTGCTACTTTTCGAACCGGGACGAATGGTGTTCGACGATGATCTTGTCGACAATAGCAAGGATGCACTTGAAACTCTGGTAAGTAATGCACATTGGTGAGTTGCACAACTACTAATTCCCTGTAAAGGTCCGAGTTGGCATGTCTGTTGGCCACACGCCTAGTGAGCCACAGTGGACTCCTGATATGCGAAAGAAGGCAGAGAACATCACGGAAGCGGACAAGAGAGCTGCCAAGAGACGAATCCAGGGCAACGTAGCCTTACAGGAGTCTCCAGATGGTAGTGGAGAGGAAGAGCAGCCATCAAGATTGACATCCAAGCCCACCATCGATACAATGGCTGCGTCGGCGATGTAGAAAAGTCGGCATAGCACGCGGAAGCGATGTAAGCGGAGACGCCGCTGGTGGACGTGGACGCGGAGACGACGGGGCATATATTCAACATTAAGCAGGGCATGTAGAAGGTGGATAGGTAGCTTCCGGAGACGTAGATATGGCCATTGAACTGTTTACCGAGGGATTTGTATGAGGACAAAGGAATACGTGTTCGGTCCGTGGTCATTGGACAAGGGAGAAACAGGATAGGATATAACTTGATGCATGAGAAACGAAACGACGTAAACGAAAAAGCGAAGCGAAGCGGATACAAACGGACAGTAGCACAGACACTTTTCTGTTTATATTAGTGCATATATGCACAACTATTTAGTGATACATCAGAACGCTTGGTATTGGTGTTACATGGAGCCCTATCACACAGAGCCAACTTGCATACGTCAGTCATCAGTCATCGTTCTCATAGACCCATGCTGAAGCATGGCAGACCAACATCTGAAAGTTGAATAGCTCGGTTCGGAAATAGGTCAGGTCCAAGTACGTGAGATTGGTGCGGGGAGCCGAACCGATCCGAGGAAAAGCACTTCTTGCTCCAGCTGAAGGGGTTGGAGAATCAGCTGGGCTAAAACCTGGGGAAGGCTGAAGATGGACTTGGGGTAGGATTCTATATAGACCTGGTAAATATAGGTAGGTAGTATTGCGTGATGTCTTCCTTGCTTCGCCCAAAGATAATTAGATAATCTACTTGGTCAATAATTTCTACCTATGCCGGTACTGAACATAATTTTGATCGAGTCTTGAACTTGATGTCGTGATGACACGTGATGAAATGCCTTTTCAAGGATAGACTTCACCAGCCACAACGAGTCCCTTGAGCACCCCGCAAAAGAGAGATCGACGGCGCACCCCGATTACAGGGGGTGTTCAATGTGGGCAGATGGTCATGCCACGGTTATCGATTTCGAGTCATGGGTTGCCAGGTTGAACGATGGGGGATAGATAATGGTATTTGGTTCAGAATATTGAGTTTCATTTGGGTATCTAGTAGGGTGAAAAAGAGGCTGTTGATTTCAACCACTGAACAATTTAAAGACAAGTGTAAAAAAGAAGAGCCTCTATCCGAAACGTCTCGGTCCAGTCTGCCTGTACGTCTACATGGCGCCTTAGAGTCGTGTATTCCATCAGAAAGAATGACGATTCGCATGTCGGTTTCTGGCGTTTTCTCACGCGAACGTGGGGGACATCTCTTATTATGCAACCCTATGACAAGATTTCGTGATTGACACCTTGTGGTTCCATGGTGGCATACTGGCCCCACAGATCCGGGCTGTTTTTGATGTATCTCGTCTGAGGGAGAATTTATTGGCAGACCTGTTGATGAAACTTTTGCAGGATCCGATTTTCTGTACCGACAGGCGTAAAAAAAAAAAAAAAGGTGCTGGGATCTTCCAGAATGTTGAAGATTGGGCGTAATGTGAAGGAGGAAGTTTAGCGACGGCTTCAAATCCCGTCCATTATAACAAAGTCGTATGCGCCAGATGCTGTGCCCGTGTCCTGAATGCAAAAGTCCGACCCGTCTCATAAGTCATGGGTAAATAAGGCAAAATCGCAAGTCTTTGTATTTCCTCAGTGACGACTGTTGGGGTGCCATTCTGAGTCTGAGGCGTTGGAAGGGCGTCGCTCTGATCGCTGAGCAGGGGGCGAAGGGGATCGCGAGATGGGACGACCGAACATAGACGAGGGGGTCTGTGTTGGGGGAGCCAGGTCGGGAGAAGGTTGTCGGGTCTGACGCCAGGAAGCGTAGATCTGCTTGCAGAGGTGGGCGGTCATTGTGTAAGTCATGTTTGGGGTGTTAAGTCTGAAAGCGAAGACTAATTATGAGAATGGTTGTGGTTGTAGAGTGTAAGTAGTAGTCGAGGTCGAAGAGTTGTTTGTAAGGAGAAGAGCCCAGGAGAGTTGAGTTATATAGATGAATATTGTGTGAGTAGCTAGGTTTGATATACTATAGTATATTGAATTATGTGTAAAGTTTAAGTCAAAGTCAAAGAAAACAGGTCGACGGACTGAAGTGCAGACCTTTGTGCTTAAGTACCTACCACCTACTACTTGCCTTGGTACCTGGGTTGCCTCAAAGGAGGTGCCCAGGTGCCCCTTCTTTAGGTAGGTATGCCAGCACGTCGGTACCTGGAGTGGACCTGACTTGCCTGCCAAGCTCCAACTCTTCCGCTTGTATCCTTATGGGGGCCATCTTCATCAACCTAAGAAAAAGTGCAGTACCCGCCGCACCTGCCACTCAAGGTAAACAGTGAACTGCTTCCGAACCGAAGAGTGACTGGGCAGGCAGGAGATCCCGAATGGGTAGGGAAAGAGACAACCGACCAATCATAACCTCGCTAATTGTCAGAAACACCCGACTTTTGGGCTGATGTGGCAGTGAATCGTATGACCTTCCATGGCTTGGGCCACTTGTGGCTCAGAGAGATTACTCCTGTCTGACCAACCAAAGTCTGTGTCTTCCAAGTCGGCTTCTAGATCTTCTACTTCATTTATCCAACAAGGTCGAGAACAAAGGGGTTCCTTTCTACCAATCTTGGAGAATTTGTTTCTTTGCTGACTTGTTCCCTCTTTGTCTTGTCACTACGAATAATTCTTCGTTCTGAAGCCTCAACCATCAACTGTTGACTGTTGACAGAGGTGTATAACGTGGGGGAGGGTCCGAATCGTCTGTTGCTGACACCATTCGCCTTGTTTATTCCTCATTCTGACTTTGACTCTTCTGAGTGATCTGTTTCGTGTTCGTTCTTGACCTCGACCGTTAGCCCATGACCCATTTTTGATTATCTTAGTTGCCGATCATACGTCCCAACTCTCTGATACTATCCACTCATATCCAACAAGTCGTTTCATAACATAAGATATCTGGACCAACAGGTGTGACCTGATCTCTTTTGTTGGGCATTATCTTCTCATTCTCACCCTAGTCGATCGTTTCTACTGGCTGGAATTACATATGGCATACACATGTGAGCACATCGAACTGGTGGATTCAATTTGATAGCCGTTTTATCTCAACATTGCACAAAAATTACCTACAGAAATTCGACTCTTTAACTATTCGAACTTTTCACATGAACCCCTTTCCCAATAGACGCCAGGTATATCATCCATGCCTACATCATGAACCGCGCTCTTATCACAGAACACCATCAGCATCCCAAGAATAGTAAGACCCGCTATAAAGAATGCAATCCTTGCCCGAAACAACTAGTCGGCTAGTATAAATTCATCTCCTCAGGAGTAAGCTCTACCAACCATGATGTCTCCCACTGGTCTTCCAGAGAAGGTCGCATGTCCTGCGTTCATTCCTACACCTTCTCGCACCACGCCCCAACGAACCTCGAGTGTTTCAACGCCGCCCTCTCGCGGTACTCGGTGGCATCGTGCGCTCAGAACCGCCGAACACGTTCCGCCCACTAAAGCGAGTGGGTTACCGGCCGGTTCTCCGCCTTCAACAGAACCACGGGGATCCACCTGCCGGAGTGCTAGACCAGCAATGCCGAGACCGAGTAGCACGAGTAGAACGAGGAGGATGAGTAGCGGTAGGGGGCTGAAGCCAATTCCCGTTGTGGTTCCCTGAATGCCGTCCACAGACACGAGAAGAATGCCCTGGCTGAGGAGAAAAGCCATTGCGGTAACAAGAAAGAAGAGTATCCAGGATACGGGTCGAGGCAAGGTGAGATACAGTGAAGTCGTCTGTGAACCAAGTGGCTGTCCTGAAGACACGCGCAAAGGAAGCAGGTCCGATGTAAACTGTGAGAGCTCGTGAGACAGGTAGAACAAGGTAAGCAGCGCGTTACTGGAAAGGTACAGCAGACCCAAAAGGAGCTGGGGCAACGCAGCCACAACGGCCATACCGGGCCTTGACGTTCCCGCGGGCAGCTCATATACCACTGCCGCCTTGCCGAACCTAGTGAAGGCCTCCTTGGGTTCCTTCACAGCCCCCAGCGCCAGAGCCGCAGCTGCCAACCCCACAGGCATGATCCATGTCATGGACCAAATAGCCCATCGGTTGAATGAGGGAACATTGACCCAGCGGCTTGTCTTGGCATACCAGTACTTGCCCTCTCGGTCTCCCCATAATCCCTTCTTGATCTCTTCCTTGGTGACGAGGCATGAATCCTGAGTGCTGGCATCGGGATCGGCGAGGAACGAGCTCAGAGCATCGCCAAGCGTGACGAGTGGGCTGAATACTTGTCTGGTGAGTGCTAATGCGACAGCGATGGCATAAGCGAGGATGAGAACAACATTGATTAGCGTAATAGCGGCGAGAAGAGGCCCGTTAACATTAAGCGATGATTTAGATTCCTCTGCGTGTTCGGTAGTAATAATTATGGAATTATATCTTCAATTTGTCAGCGACCAAGACATGTCGTCAGATTTTGGGTCGTATACATTACTTGGGAAACGAGGGCAAACACCATCATGATACCCGACAGTGTTGCCCTGGTCGAAGAGATGAGTGACATATTTCGTAGAGATGGGATACCGATGTCGAGCCACTTAAGAGTTGAGTGGGCGTTGTCAACCTCAGCACGAGTCGGGCTGTTGAGGATTTGAACGACGTAGTTAGCCCCAGCGACGAGAATGATGGCAAACACATTCACGGCCGCCAAGATCCCTCTAGCGATACCTTCAACTGTAGTTGAACTACCCTCCATTAACAACGACTCCCATGTTGACATGTGTCCCTGGGCCGAGGCGAGAGCGAGACAAGCCACAGAAGCCACGAGAATCAGGAAAGCCAGGACCATGTTAGCTGCAACACCAGCTCTCCATCCCGTCATAAGTGATCGGGTAGGCTGCGGTCGTTCCTCCACAAGCATCTTCTCCCGTTCAGCCCTCGGAGTACCCGGCCTAGAGTTGTCGGGTGTACTCGAAGCTGAGTGAATAAAGTCGAGTTGAGATTCCTGTGGGCGTTGAAACTGTCCGGGCTCAGGGCTATCTGGGATGCGGTGTCTTCGAGCGAGAGTCTCCGGCGTCTCGCCGCGCATGAAGTTGACTACATAGTCGGGGATGATGTCGCTACCAAGAACGCTAGAGACAGAACGACTTATGCTGCCGGCAGCACGGCGAGGAAAAGAGCCCGAACTGTGCGGGATAGAGCGAGAGTTGGACGGTCTGCGAGGGTAATTGGGAATGGAAGATCGTGAGTTGCTGAAGCTGTGAAAGGGCCATCGGACGGTCTGCCGCCCTGAAGAAGTGGTGAAGCCTCGAGTCCGACTAGTCGGGGGTCGTGTAGTTGTCGCGGAGCCAGGCTCTTCTGAGATACTATCTCGGATTAGTTGGATGCCGTAGTCAGACATGACCTCTGTTGTTTGAATACCTTTCGAAGTTTTCAAAGTTCATGACTGAGCCCGGCTTCTCCCACACCCATGGTCTAAATGACCGGGTAGAAGGAGGCCCCTCCATCGTATATGTGAATTGGTTTATGAGGTTTGATTTGTTCAAAGGCTGTCACTCAATGTGGCGAAGTCGATTCGAATATGTAAGCCAAGGGAGATCGGTCATGTACGGCACTCGTTGGTCAACAGTCAAAGTGTGAAGGTGTGATGATCAGTGGGTGACATCTGAGGTGAAAATAATACTGTATGGTCAGAAAGGGTGGAAAGACTACGATGATGAGCGCAGCTCGCCTCAAGGATAGCAAATATAGTAAGGAAACGACAGACTAAACAGAAGGGTAAATGAGTGTAAGAAACGAACGAATAACCAACAATCGACAGACCGTAACGAATGAAAAGAAGGTCCGTAGAATAGAAGAGAAAGAAGAGGGGAGAGAAGACCAGGAAGTCGTTGGACCAAAAGAGACGAGAGACACACTCAAGATCTCGTAACCAGAGAAGTGGTCGAGGGATCCTAGGCTGTACAAGGATTCCGCATGGGGCCCTAGCATGGGCCTTGCAAGCATTTGCATGAATTAGATGGACGGGTGGAAGCCAATCAGTCCAGCCTGATGTTAACGGGTAACCCGCATATGAGGGTCATGCTTCTGTTTCGACATCAGCTATGATTACCACGCCCACGGCCAGGAGCCCAGGAAATGGAATGAGCATCAACCCACACATCGATATGCTGGGTCGTTTCGTTGCTTCAACCCGGGCGGACGATAACAATGATAGCAACGAGGAGAGAGCGGTTGAGAGCTCTTGATGACTGGGTAGCAAAGAAGCGATCGAGTCTGTCTGTGGTTTGCTGTCCTCGCATTGCCAGCTCAGCAACCATGTTGCACATATAACTCCTGTATTAAGACAGACGAAACGCAGATCTCACAGCCCAATGACGAAGGCGATGACTGCAAAACTGCAACTTCAACCACATTATTTAGACTTTAATGCAGTCTAGACCTAATGCGAGGTTTCTTGATTAAGCATCATCACGGCCTGATCAGTAAGGGCATCATCATGATTCCTCCTCATCATCCTCCCCCTCCTCCTGTCAGATACGACCCTGAAAGAAGCCTCGACATGAGGCTGTGCATTCAAGACGGGAATAAAAGCGGACTCGAGAGACTTGTGCGCGAATAGAATGGCTCGAATCGCATCCGGTGAAACGACTAAAAAGAAAGAAACGCGCACAGAGGTTGACAAGAGTAAAATATTAATTGAAAGCTGAAGCTCGAGACGTTGGAGATGCAAGAGGTTGTGCTACCCCTGTTGCCCCATAAGGCATGGTTCGTGTTTCATGTTGCCCAAAGCAGAATAGCTCACGTTGCAGGCCGAATTAAGGACTCCAAGTCACGGACCAACCGAATCTCACGGTTTTGACCAAAACGAAACAGCGGGTGAGCTAGAACTTGTTGCCTTCCATTTCTTCCCGTCGTCTCTGGCGTCAAAAGAGAATTAATTAATTGATTGATTGACTGAAAAGCTGAGATCAACTCCCGTGCTCATCCCGGCCACGCCGCATCGCCTTAGTCGATATAGGTCTAGAGCTGCACTGCACATCATGCACTACTCGGTACTTGCTCAAGGTTACATGGTGAATATCCACTGAGGATCAAGCCAAACATTTTTCCCCAGAACAAATCAAGGGTTTGTAATTCTCGATGGAAACCTCATTACATATAATACGAAGTACCTGTATCACACTCTCCAATGCCCCTTAGTTAACAGAGATCGACTTCCGTTCGCGACGCTGTATGTATTATTCACTCAATTCCCAAGACTATGCACGTACTTTTGATCCCGTTCGCGCATTGATAGTATAGTATAACCACGTCTCTCTTGAAAGAGAACCTATTCATAACTCCCCGCTCAAAGCAAAATAGAACGAAAGGGAAAAGTCAGTCGTTAACGAGCGCCCTGACTTCTATGCGCATAGCATGTCATGTCAATCCACATCCTTCTCTCTACCTACTCATCATGATGCACAGGCCATGATCAACCTGCCATGACCCCATCTTCTCCTAGCAGAGGTTTGTTTATACAGGCATCATCTCGGCATCTTTCTTGCAGCCCACTACTTCAATCAGCAACCGCGCTCTCGTCCACCACCTCCCCATGCTTTGCTGCTGATGGAATGCTAATGTTCGCGCGAGACTTGTACTGCGCCTCAGCGAATCGAGCCCAGTGCTCTGGATCGCTCACCTCCATGCACTTGAAAGCAACATCTCGATCCTCCTTGAATGCCCTCACGGGACCCTTCTCCTTGACTAATTCCCAAATTTCTCCACCGAGATCCTCAGCCAGTTCAACAAGCATCCTGACGTGTTTAGGATCTGATCCGATGTCATCGATTGTGCTGAGGAGGTCAATCTGCTCCTCCTTAATGAGACCGGCACGAAAGCGATGACCAGCACGGAGAATTCGGCCTTCTTCCTCAACCAATATTTTGGCCATAGAGTTGGACCTCGACAGTGGCTTGCCTCCGGTAATTTCGCCTTCCTCCTCATTGTCCGACAAAGCCAATGCAGAATCCTCGAGTGGCAATGTGGTTGGCGACTCTTCGCTGCCCTTCGTCCCTGCACGAGGGCGCCTTTGCAATGCAGGATCCTCGCGGGTATCCGGGTACTCGTCCTCGAACCGTTTGATTATTCCTTGCAAAGTGTCGTCGAGGAAGGTTAATCTGCGGAGGTTGTGATCATCATCAGGATTTGCCCTTGCTTTGATGAGCGCTGGCTGGAGACGTTGGCGGATCTTGCGTGCACCCATCAATAGGTGCTTTGACATGTCCTTGGCCTTTCCACCTGTGGACAAGTTCGCCGCAGGGCTTGAGGCTCCGTTCTCAATCTCACGAATAAATTCGCCTGATTGTCTCCGTGACTCATCACCACGATTCTTCAGGCAACAAGCAAGCGCCTTGACCACACCAGTACCTCCGATAACATAGTCCTCATCAGGCGCTGAACCGTTATCGTCGTCACTTTCGTCTTGGTCAAGGACGTCGTGTCCAACGAGATGTGCGAGAACATCAGGATAAGGTGGCAACTTATTCTCGCCAGCCTCTAGGTTGCTCTCGGCAAGCGTCGATGCCAAAACCACACCTGCGTCAGTATCGGGAAGTCGTTCCATGTTACGAAGGCAGTAGGCAACGACTTGCTTAGCCATGGCCTTGACAATCTCTCCCGCATGTTCACTAGGAACCTCGATATCCACACAAATGAGACTCTTTGACACACGAGCTGCAGCAAGTAGAGACGCGTAAAGAGCGCAAGCTTCTTCTTGCGCTTCTTCTGTGCTTGCATCGGCAAGCTTGACAATCTCGGCGTTGTTGGTGATATTGATATGTGCCAGCGTTTTAACCTCAGGGAGCACTTCCACTATTGCTATCGCTTGTTCTGGAGTCATCGCAGCATCTTCTAGATGCATACGTTTCAACACCTTCATCTTGGGAAGATATCTATGTACAGTTAGTATACTTGAGTCGAGCTGAGGGTTATCAAGTACATACCTCCTGAGCAGACCAACAGCGCTGGGGGTAGACTGGAACAATGCTGGGTTCTGGGACAAATCAAAGAATCGCAAATTCGGTAGCTTGACCATCACAGGTAAGATCTTGCAGAGTGCCGAAGGCGTCAAGTTACAATCGGCCATGCCGAGTCCCCAGAGCGTTGTATCATTCTCGATGGCTGTTGCCAAGGCTTCAGTGTGTTGACTGAGATCATTGCCGCCCAAGTCGAGACCTTCGCAGTGACCCTCTGTCAGGAACTTGACAACATGTTTCATGCCCTCTGCATCGATCTGGTTGTGCGACAAACCGAGTCGTTTCACGCCACATTGAATCAGGCCGTCAACGATTGTTC
This sequence comes from Fusarium mundagurra, assembly GCA_013396205.1. NCBI lineage: Eukaryota > Fungi > Ascomycota > Sordariomycetes > Hypocreales > Nectriaceae > Fusarium > Fusarium mundagurra. The sequence continues at coordinate 12,210 of JAAOAN010000115.1, forward strand.
CAAGCTGCCCCATTGTCAAACCCGTTTGGCCAATGTTGACCAACTCGAGCGTTGATCCCCCCAGTCGCTCTCCCAAAGCAGCGGAGAAGATGCTCGAGATACTTCGGGGTATATGAACTCCATTGTTGAGTGAACCGTTTTGCTGTGATTGAGGCTGGCGCGGGAATTGAATGTAAGAGACATCGAGGAATTTAAGTGATCGGCATAAATAGATGAAAAGAGAGAGATACTTCCATCCATCAGGACCTATCTTATTGTTCTTAAGGACAAGTCGCTCTACTACGCCGCCTTGATCCTCATCATCGTGTTTGGGTTTCCGTCGCCTCACAGCTGGTCTCTTGGCTGCCAGCAGACCGGCTAGGATAACTCGTAGACCTTCGTCACCAAGCCCGCTGTTCTCTAAAAGTATTTCCCTCACAGGGACGATTGCAAGGTAGTCTCCGAGAGTGATGAGATCTGGTAATTGGAGCCAATAATCTGTTAGATCAAGTTTGTTGACCGTGCCAGTCGAGGCATTGTAGTTGGCCGTATCGGTGAGTTGCTCAGTGATCTTTTTCAGAATTGGCGTTTCGCGAAGCTGGCAGCATCTTCGGTATACTCGCACAGGGTTCGTGGTAGGTGCTGTCTGAGGCTTGTTGGTCTCGAGACCATTGGGCGGCGTTTTTGGTTTGGCCGAGTCATCACTGCTGTCATAATGGATCTCCATGGGAATGGATCCGTTGGCTTCGGCCAGTTTTCGCTTCTTCTCCTTTCTGGCCTTTCGCTCTTCCTCGCTCTTCTTCTTCTTTTCCTTCTTCTTGGTGTTTTCCTCCTTTTTCTCTGGCACGGGAGTTGGACTGCCATTGGCCACTTCACTAACTTGTTGAGGTGCTTCAGTCCCTTCCTTCTCGGGTTCCTTTGGTAATGTTTCTCCTGTAGTCTTGACTTCTCCGTTGGTTTCCTTCTGCTCTTCCACAGCCTTTGGGTTCTTCAGGGCCTCACCCTCGCCCTTCTCGGTCAACTTCTTTTTCTGAGTCTTGTCGGTCGTTTTAGGTAATGAAGAATCGTGGTCAGCATATTTCGGCTGGGGAGCAATCTCAACATCCACACAGAATGCGACTCTTCTAAGTTTGGCACAAGAGAGCTCCGATATAGGGCATCTTTCTCGACTTTGGTCGACATTCAGAACTACCCTGTCGACAAGGCCATGGCCAAGTTTTCCGCTTTGTGAAAGAGCCCCATTGTTAGAAGAAGACAGGCGCCGGAACATGCCCAAGAAGCCGGGCTGTCCACTCCTGGGCGGAGCTGGTATATAAGGGCCATCGCCTTCGGGTTTCGCGGCATGGGGGAGCACGGCGTTCTTTGTATGTGGTAACTTGGGAGGAACGGGGTCTGACGGGGGCGGGGGCGACGATTCTGGTATGGGAGCTGGCGAAGGAGGACCAGCCGGCGGTGTATTAGAGGAAGAGAATTTGGCAGAGATATTGGAGAACCATGAATTGCGACGGTGAGGCGATGCGCCAGGAGGAGTCTGTTTATCTATAGAATTGGAGCGCGAAATTCGTTTTGTAGCCGAGGAGCCATTTGGAGTCGTGGATTGGCCATTGGCCGAGATATTGGAGTCTACGGAGGCGTTGTCTGTGGGAGCCGAAGCCGGCGACTTCGGTCTAGAGTTTGCGCCAGGGATCTGTCTTGGAAGAGCTGCTGAGGGAGTTTTGGTGGGCGGTGAATTCCTGGCTGCTTTATCTGTTTACCATGTTAGCTCTGGGCTTGGTCTAAAGCGCCAGAACAAAAGACGCGATGCGCGTTTTGGAGTTTGGGCGAGTGGCGACTGGGAAACATGCCTTTGGAAGCACCATGGGTCATCCAGCTGACATCAACGCCATGAACCTGCTCCATAGTGGGAGGGGAGCCGAGACGGCTGTCCAAGATGTGAACGAGATAATGATGATAAGAACTTATACAAGTATTGACAGTGTTTATAAAAGTTGGCGCTGAACTGGAGGAGGTGAAGGGTGAATGAGTAATGTGTAATGAAAGAGGAGAGAATCGACCAGAGAGATAATGATTAGTGAGGTGGTAGTGTTGGGATGGATGCCATCGATGGCTCTAGCCCAGAGTAAAGGTAAGTATGGATGGCTAGCGAATCCTGGAGACGGGCTGAATGAGGTATAGTTATGAGCTACCTTAGACTAAAGTATGGTTAGTACTCAAATACAGTAGAGTACCAGTAGCGGTTCGCAAAGTACAGGTACTTTATGTGGGCATCCGAGAGGTACCGACTAAGGTTGGCTTGGTCTGGACTATGCACGAGGGTGGTCTCGACCTGGAGTTGGAGCAATGACGACGGAGGATGAAAGAGGAGATCGAGCAAGTGATGAATATGTTGTGTTGTATATCTCCATACAAAGTGGAAATGTCGGGGAAGAATTATGTATGACAACATGCAGTCCAATAGCGGGGTAGGGGTTTGTCACGAGCAGTTGAAATAAGGCACAGACAACAAACACAGCACAGTCCAGCACAATCCATAGCATAGGTAATGGACGTTAGTCATTTAGGAGGTAACTACCTACAGAGTAGGTGTAAGTTGTTTGAAACAATATATACAAGGCAGCGGTTGTCGGTGAGGCAAACGACATTTCATCTGAGTTAGTCTTATTATTCTGCTGACCAAGAGGCAAAAGCCCGAACCCTGTTTGCTGATCAAGACTACCTCCCTCGCCTACGGATGACAGTCAAGTCACTTGTGGTACAAGTGACGCTGAATAGCGAGCTATGTCTCGAGCTGAATCTCGAGTCTCATTCAGTGATACAATAAGATGAACATCGCTTCGTCGCCACGCCTTGCTACGGGTAAAGGAGGCATTATTATGAACAGCCCAGGAAGCAACCGTAGGTAGTAGTATGTAAGGTAATTTGTTTTGTATCGGTACATGCACTTTTTACCTTGCCTCTCATTCCCCTACCCGCCCGCATGTACCGAGCCGACCGTACCCCCGGTTGTATCGCGGCCCTCTAACCCGGGCACGGAAGTTTAGTATCAAAATGGACGTCAGTGCAGAGCGCGGTTATTTCAATGATGTAGGGATTGGATCCATGTGGCTGTAAGCGGGCTCTCTCTGAGCCCGCCAGCCAACTGAGTGAGCAACTTGAGTTTTATACTGTGTTCCGGTGCTGTATAGATCCTCAGCGGAATAATGACTGCATTGATTCATGATAAGTCGTTGCACGAGGTCAAGATAAACCCTTGTTCACTGCATGCAACCTTCGGCTCAGCCCATCATGAGCAAAAGAGCAAACAAAAGACGTCACCCCTCTCTCACAACCACTCAATTCTTGTGACAGGCGTTACCAGAATTGGTTATGATGAGCTTTATTCCAGAGACCAGAGTCCGAAAATCCGCCGCCATATTCGAATGCCTCCACTAGGTACCTAGTTACTACCTTAGTCAGGTTGGTTCCATGCCCTGAGGTTCGAGTCTCCTGCAGTAGTTGCTGGACCCTCCATTACTTGGCAGACGATGTCATTAGAGTTCTCGGTCGCACAACATTTTCCAAGAGTTACGAAATGGACAATATCAAGAAGGGGAGGGGAAAATGGGGAGAACCAAAGAAATTATATCCAGAGATGCCGACTTATGCCCTGGCCTGCGCCAAAGTCTTTTTTTACTGAACCCTTTCGTGCAGTCTCCCATTTCCTCACACGCGGCGGCCGTCTTCAGACATTTGTTGGTGTACTGTACAGCAGAGCAGGGTTGACATCGTAGGATATATCCGATCTTCATTTCCCTCGACGGCATCAGTTGAAGAACCCACCGGGTCCATCCGATCCGACACCAACTGCGACGGGAGTTTCTATAACGTTGCGTCCGGGCCCCCTCTCACACACTGAGCACGCACCACATTGACCAAAATCGTCACTAATCGCACAGACTGGAATAGACTGAAATGATGCTCTCGGCCGCGGAATCATGACCTGCTCCGAGAGCGAAAGGCGGGGCCCCCAATTTGCGATTCTCTCGAAATACTGTACTGCTCAGTCCACTGTTATTGATTCTCAGCCAGCATGGCCAGGACTAACTAGTATTTATCAGGGGTCTTGTTTACTCCATGATACCCACACCATGACCATTTCCGAATAGACGTCTCTGAAATGGGCTCTTATTATCCGAGCAATCGAGCAGCCAGTCAGTCTAGTTATCCTCAAAATTAAATTCCGTAAACCTCTATAATAAGTGCGATATTATACAAATAGGAAATCCGAGATATCCGGAAGCAACCTAATAATACGGCCAACGGTGCCGGTATCAACTCTAACTTCTGAACTTTGCAAGATTATTACACGAAAAGTCGGATGCGTTCCGTCTTCTTCGGTTATCATTTCCGTCAACGGTGCTAAGTGATACGCAACAACGCCAAATGCTGGCTGACAGTCATGTCAAGTGCTGACCATGTCATACAACCGCAAGAGCCCTCTCAACTGGATCGTAGTGCTGAGGTTCATGGCCAGGATTCAGCCCTGAAAATAAGACTCGCACTAATCCTGCAGCTGCCACGCTAGGCCCGCCAAGGGTAAGGGTTCCTCACTCCGGCACACACGCGCACACATCAAACACAAGGACTACGATTAGACAGTTGGAGTAATGAGATGCCCGTTCACCACAACTATGGAATTTGGCTGGAAGGTATCTTTTTGGTAATTCATTCATGTGATCCTGTTTACGGACCTTTCCTTTCCTCGAAACTCCAAACCCAATGCCAAGGTTAACAATCCTCAAATGCCCGTGACCTGATGAGATAAAGCAACGTTTTACTCCTGCTGGAGAAGCTCCTGGATACGCTCCTGTACGCGCTGCTCCTTCTCCTCCTTGGTGAGCTTCTTGGTCTTGTACTTCTTGGAGATCTCCTTCCACTCCTCCTTGGTCTTCTTGGGAGCATCGCTCTCGACCTTCTTGAAGGGGTCCTCACGGATGGCGGCGTGGGCCTCAGTGTAGAGGTCCTCGAGACCCTCAGCCTCAACATCGTCGTCGACGTACTTCTGGAACTGGCTGCGGAAACGCTCCTCGTCGTCGTCGGCGAGAGTCTCCATGTACTCAGCAACGTGGCCACCGAAGATGTAGTTTCGGAGGGTGTCGGCATCGAGCTCCTTGGTCTCCATGTCGTAACCGGGGAATCGCTTCTCGGAGTGGGGGACAAGGATACCACCGTCAGAGGCGCCCTTCATGGCACCGAAGACACGGGCACCAGTGGAGGTTCGCTTCAGACCAACATCGAGGAAGACCTTGAAGGGGCGGCGCTCGCCATCATCGGTCTCGGCGGCCTCAGTGAGCTTGAACTCACCGTCAGCCTCCTCGACACCAGTGAAGTCCTCGTCGAGGCCCAGCTTCTTAAGGGCACGGCGGGCGATGAGGAGACCGGTAGCGTAAGCGGCGGCCCAGTTGGTGAGACCGTGCTCGATACCGTAGGCCTTGAGCTCGTGCGAGTAGGCAGAGACGAAGACCTTGTCGCCAGAGATCTCAGAGGTCACGATCTGGCAGATGATGTCCTTGTTGGTGAAGCGGACGACCAGGCGGTACTTGGGAGCATTGTACTTGTTCTTGGCCTGGGTGATGAGGCGCTTTCGGGCGTAGTAATCGGTCTTGCCCTGCTGGCGGCGCTTGTACTTGGTCTGGTAGCGGCTACGAGACTGTCAGCAATTTCTGAAGGTGGGGGAGAAACCCAGTGTGAACTCACCTGTAGTACGCGCTGTTCTTCACCAACTTGTGGAAAACCTGTCACGAATCCCCGAGTCAGCAATTTGCGCTTCAGATGCTCTTCTCCTTCCGAAGCAACTTGCGGTGACTCTTTCAGAGCAATTGGCATTTCTGCCGTAAAAGAAAAAAAAAACACCAAGGGAATTCTTCGGCGAAGATATTCCCTTGCGATAGGCCTCAACTTACCATCTTGACGGTATTTGCTCAACGACGACTTGAGTGTTGAAGTTTGGAAAGTTGGTGCTGAGAGGAATAAGCCGTAATTTCTCAATGTTGGTGGGGGATATTTTTTACAGAGTAGCCCTAACACATCGCTTAGCTTCATTTGCTCCAGTTTGGACCTGGGTTGGGGACGAGGATAGTCGGTCACGTGCCAGTAGACTTATCACTATCTTATCTTATCTTTCAATGGGGATCTGCCGAGGCTCCTCGGATACCCCAAGCCTCGGTGGAGTCGTTGTTGGGATAGAAGATGGCAAGAATACGTCGAGCAGTAGTTGGATGGTTGAGTTCTTACATATTTCAGATACTTACATTCATTGTCTGGTCACGTACATACAAGCCCAGCCCTTTCCATCTATCCAGCCGGATATAATGTCAGAGTCTAAGCCCAAAGTCTTGTTGTTCGATATAGGGGGTGTTTGTGTAAGTGATTCGAGACATGGTGTTTACCGCCGATTGCACTTTGCGTCTCGATCCTCTGGGCGCCTCGATTCTAGAAATGTCGTCAACTATCCCACATACATGATTACTGACTCCTCCAGGTCGTTTCTCCTTTCCAAGCAATCCTCGACTATGAATTAAGCCTGGGGATCCCTCCAGGGTGGGTCAACTATTCAATATCCAGGACTGCTCCCAATGGCTTCTGGCATCGTTTGGAAAAAGGAGAAATCGAAATGAATGAAGAGTTCTTCAGGGGCTTCAGCCAAGACCTTCATGACCCCGTCAGATGGGAGACCTTCTACAAGCGGGAGCAAGGCAAAAATTCCAGTCTCCCAAAGGAAACCCCTCCCGTTCCATCAATCGATGCAGAATGGCTTTTCAACGAGATGATGACCGTTTCTAACAACCCCGACCCATGGATGTTCCCAGCATTGAGAAAGTTGAAAGAGGATGGGCGATTCATTCTCGCAGCGTTGAGCAATACCGTCATCTTTCCGCCAGGGCACAAGCTCCACTTGGACCATTTCTTTGACGAGCCTGTGCGGGAGATATTTGATGTCTTCATTTCTTCCGCCCATGTTGGAATGCGAAAGCCAGATCCGGCCATTTATAAGCTGGCTCTTGACCGAGTAAACGAATTCGCAAAATCCAATGCTCATTCAGCCCGGGGGAGGAGTTTGAGCTGGGAGGATGGTATCAAGGCAGAGCAAGTAATTTTTCTCGATGATATCGGGGAGAATTTGAAGGAGGCACGCAGACAAGGACTGCTAACAATAAAGGTGAACCTTGGTCGAGCATTCGAGGCCGTTGATGAGCTGGAGAGAGTGACTGGGTTGAAGCTCGCTGGTGATCATCCAAGGATATCCACTGAAGGAAAGGCTCAGAAAGTTAAGGCAAAAATGTGAGATAGATTTGAGAATATTCAGAAACACTCGTATATCAAACCTTTCTGGCGATATAGACGTAGAGAATGTCAGATACCTCGACCTTGCCATCAACTGCAGCATTGTGCCACTCTTGTTTGAAATATTCCCTCCCTTTAACTCTCAACTCTTCCGTTGCAATTGAGGCAGTCAGAGGGCCATTGACAACGTAGTCAAACTGCTCATCTGCCTTGTCAAGACCGAGATACGTCGAGCCAAGTCCAACAATCTTTTCCAGAGTCCCAACCCTTTCAACCACAAAACCACAACTTTCCAAAATCTCACTAAAAGACTCTTTAGACTTGACCCAGCTTCGGTTGGAGGGGAATGGCATGCCCAATCGGCGAGCGACTTTCTCTAATAGCAGGCCCGAGCGAAGGTTATACTCATGAGTGATATCGATGGCAACTCTGCCGCCTGGCTTGAGATACTCCCGCCAATGGGCGACAACTTCCTCTGGGTTTTCGAACAGAACAAATGCGCTTGAGCATAGAATGAGATCGAAGCTGCCCTTATCTACATTTGGGCAACCGGTCAAGTCAGTGACGTTGTGTCGTACAAGTTTCATGCGACGATGCAATGTTTCGTCGTGATCCAGCTTCTTGCGTGCTTCCGAGAGCATCGCTTCAGTTATATCGACACCAACGACAATCCCGTCATCGCCGACGTGTCTTGCTGCAATGACAGCCTCCAGGCCAGTTCCACAGGCGAGGTCGAGGACGCGATCGCCGGGTTTGATGGGAACAAGTCCCATGAATCGCTTGCTGTAGTCGGGATGCCAAGAATCCTCATAGTTGGTTGCTCGTTCGGTGTACATGCGCTGAGCGGCATCTGATTGACTTTCAGTCGAATGCATGACGAGAGCCTTTGTAATCAAAATTGTGAAATTGTGAGAGTACCAGCCAATACAGTTGTAATGATAGTGATAAGTTTGTCGACCGATCCAACTGATGGGCTATCTTTGTGCTTCTGAGAGTCAATTGTGAGATATATTCTTGGTCGATAGGACCGGGGTGTTGTTACACCGATTACTGTTGTATGAGTACCTACCTTACTACTCTAGCACAGCAGCAGTCTAGGTATTCTCGTTGATTGGCCCCTCATCACGTCTCAACTTGCCCAGTACAACTGCGAATCGCTATAATTCAAATTAGAGAAGTGTGATTCCTACGGACCCGAGAATTTGCAACTCACCTCCATATCAACTCCCTCCAAATCATTCATAGGGTTGATGATTCAATCCAGGTTGCTTCTGCAGAAGTGACGCCATGCTAGGGAAGCTATCCCCACAACTCGCAACGGCCCGTCCGCGTGGCTGTGATGCGATGCCACTTCACCCACTGAAGAACGCCGCCCCATGAGTGGTATTGCGCATTTGAGAAACACCAATTTTAGAAAGGGAAATAGGACTGAACTTGACTCGAGGCGCCCTCGGATGCCTCGTGACCCTTGATGATACGACTCGCGGGGGGCGCAGAGGTTTCGAGACAAGGGTATGTAGAACCAACTGCATAAACTAGTTTGTATCCGCCAACATCCATGCCTACCTACCTTGAAATGGAGCACTCGCTGGCTCTTTATCCCTCAGACTTGAGGAAGCCGCCCACTGAAGCCTCAGCAATGATTTGGACCAAGATAGAGGTCAGTACGTCAGTAATTCTCTTGCCATGAGTGAATGGCATCGTTACCACTGAGTGAGTGTGTGTAAGTGAGGTCGAAAATCAGACCATCACATACGGAAAGAACTATAGAAAGGAAATCAATAGATCATAACTCTTCTCACCAAGAACGTCATATCATCCAAACGTCGTCTTTCTACTCAGACTCCACCCAGCTGAAGTCCTCCCCGGCCTGTTTTCACGACCACGGTCTGTGAGGCAGACACATCGTGCAGTAGTAGAAACCTTGGAGGCCCTCCTCGCAGACACTGCCCCCCAAGGGCGCGGGCGCCTAGAGATACCCTCACCGAGTTATATACCGTCAATCCTACCTGCGCTGCAAGCGTCATGTTGGCATAGAAACCATCCCCAGCCTTCCCTTCTTGCAGCTTGATCCCAGTAAACTCGAAGCTCAGCTGCTGGACCTGTCCAATATGACCCCTACCACTTCCAAGATTTCTTGGCCAACTACTACTGCCTCCCTCTGCGAGCTACTCAAAATCGATACTGACGTGAAAAAATGCCATGGCTTGACAACGAAGAAAGCTTGCTGCCAGAATCCAATCAGCAAAGCCAACTCAGCCCTTATCACTTGTCTCTTGAAGAAAGCAGTTACTCAAGGAAGCTTTTCTGCTGCTCAAGCTACACTCCAAGAAGTCTCTTACTTGATCATGTGTAAGCGTAACCATCGAGACAAAGGCCCTCCTCGTTTGTCAGAATGGGAGACAGTCCTCAAGCCCCTTACAGTGGTGCATATCAAGAAGGAAGTCGAGGAAAATACTCTCAAACTCGAGAAAGAAACGGACATAATATCACCAACCACTCCTGTTATTTTATCGCAACAACAGATTCAACTCAAGAGCAATACGCCTATAACTGCTCCAACTCCTCGTCGCAGATCTCAGTCGTCCCCTTCCACTCCAACAAAAACGTCCCCGAAGCTCTCGCTACCCAAACTACCTTCGCCTAAGAGCCCCAAAGCGCCACATGAGTTCGAAGACTTCTCCCGTCCCCGGTCGACCCTAGAAACCAATAAAGCGATAAAGAAGCGACTTCTTAACCCCTTGACAAAAAGGGAGACAAAGAATGGAGGTTACATCTACCTCTATACCTTTTCTGAGAGCTACCACGACGCACATCCCTATATCAAGATAGGCTTTTCTCAAGACGTCAGTAAGCGTATGCGAGAATGGAAATACAAGTGCGGCTACGACGTGAAAGTGCTCGGTGAGTTTCCGGCCGAGCACTATGCCAAGGTTGAGGGAATTGTACATGCCCAGCTCTGTAACCAAAGGATGCGAGAAAAGGGATGCGCTTGCAACGTTTGCCACGAGGAGTGGTTCAAGGTGGACGCTATGACTGCCTCAAAGATCATTGCTTTATGGACTGGCTGGATGAGACGAGAGCCATACGATGAAGGGGGCCATATCCTAGATAAATGGCGTGTTAGAATTGAGGGCCTTGACATGGCTAATCCTGATTGTTGGGACTTGCTCGTCAAGGGCCTTTTCGATGATGACGTCGAAGAGTCTGAGCTGTCCGAAGGGGATAGCTTTGCATGGTCAAGTGACGAACAGTCCGAGATCTCTGAGGAAGATACTTTTGGCGGTTATGGTACTGACAAACCTGAGATTACTTTCACTGACGACGAATCTGACGATGAGGCATATGTGGAAGAGAATGAGCGATAGGGCCATGGTACTACAGGACATTTGGCACGATTGTAATTTATGGGTGGCGAATATTGGCATTTTCTAGGAGTTATGATGGGGGTTTCTAGAGCTTTTTCTGATATTAAATATGATACCCCGTAATCCCGATGTTCACTTCAACCGCCCGTCGTCCATGCATTAATGAGATCATATGCACGTCTTCAGAGTCCAGGCCTTAACAAAGGACAGTGGCTCCAGGAAAAAAATTTCAATCAATCAATCAGAGATTTTAGATCTTCCATGGCATCTCTTCCAAGAGCCCTAGAGACCAAGTCGGTTTCAATGCATCCTGATATGTATCTTCCCCAACTTCTCCCCATGACCCCTGGAATCTGGACTCGAGCCAACGGTTTAGCCAGCGTATTTCCTTTGCCAGTTTTGATATACTAGTCACCTCGTTCGGGGACTCTTCCTCAAGTGTTGAAAAGACAAATCGTTTCACCGCTGCCCTGCGCAATCGTGTGGCTTCTTCATAACGTAATACCATCTGATCTAGTATGTTGGTGAGATCCAGCGTCTGTCGAATAGACTGAGTATCCCAGTCAGGAATCTCAACAAGAAGTAGCTTTGCAGCTTGTAACATGACATAGAGAATTTGGTCGTGTGTGAGTATTGAACGGCGCGATAGCAGATCAACGGGCGAGCCAAGAAGGATGTCGAAAAAAGACTGCATTGCATCAAGGCAGTTGCTTAAGCATGTCAAAAGATAAACGAATTGAGGAACGCCCTCATCAGGGTGGCATGCCACGATAATTGCTGGCTCAAAGAGACGCACTAGGAGATACAAACGGTAAAGCTCAAACGTCTGGCCGTATGTTTCAACATTGCCATTGGGGACCGACTCTGCTAGACGACTCAGATCATTGCGAAAACGACTTCCAGTTCCTTCGAGAAGGACAGCATATGGGCTTAACAGCGTACGCTCATGTGGCTCGCCAAAGCTTCTTGAGAGTCTCTCGCCCATCTGAACGAACCGAACGATATACTCTATTGAATGATCAGATGGGGTTGCCTGTGCTTGGGAGACAATCTTGAGATAAGTCTCCATGTACGGTATGTCAAGAGGATTTCTTCGCGATTGTCTCGTTGAGATACTGGAAGCCTTTGTTAGACGGAGAAAAGAGAGAAAAAAGAAAAAGAAAGAAAAGAAAAAGAAAGAAAAGAAAAAGAAAGAAAAGAAAAAGAAAGAAAAGAAAAGAAAAAGAATACTGGTTACTGGTAGACTCACATTGAGAGAACGCAATAAAGTCCAAGAAGAGCCCGTATTTCCTCCAACAGGTTTGTCATTTGTTCTTTGTCAGATGTTCCTGAGCTGATTGTTTGAGCTGATGACATGTCTTGTGTCACACCCAAGTTATGTGCATAGCCAAGAGCAAGATACGCCAGATTGGTGACCTGACTATTGTCGATGTGACATCTGTGAGCCCTATGAATCATGAGCATGAATTTCACCACCATGATATCCACTTACCAAGCAACAATCACCAGTACACCCTGTAGTATGTCCAAGGTCTTGTCTTCTTCGACCATTACTCTGAAGCTCAGATATGCGAGTATGTTGCGTCTCGCTTTGGCCACCTCGGCTTCAGGTAATGGCGCAGCGGCAATCATTATAGCACGAAATAGAAATGGACTGCTTTTGTGCAGCGATTCTGCAGTGTGATGACTCCCGACTGTCACGAAGGGGAACTGGGAGGTGAACTCTTCATGGAAGAGCCTAAGAATTTGAGCTGCTTGTGGCCATGATAGCCCAAATGGAGGCTGCGAAGTGCCCCTACCTGAATTTGTATTTGTCTGTGTTGGATCCTTGGAAGACTTGTCATATCCCAGTTCTTCCTGGTTGTTATCGCTGTCTCGGCCTGGCTGCTGTGCTCGGTTTCTATGGCTTAAAATAGTAAACTCTTGCGAACTCTTTGTGCCCATAGCAATGACTTGTTCTTGCTCTTCGGAGGTTATAATGTTCATGGTAATCAGCTTTATGTCTCATACAAGTTCGTGTCATCATACCCATTTACGTGATTAATTCTGCGAGGTCTTCTCAGGCTCCTCGTATCCTGTGGGGAGCAGTCCTTCTTCATAGTCTCACACCTTACTCTGTCACTATGAAACAATCATAGACATAGGTAGACTAAGAGATGCAGTACCTATCGCAAACATGCTTCTCCAGGTTCCCTTCCCGGAAATGACATTTTGCTTTGACTCTTGCGCAAGGAGCGCATGCTCGTTGTCGGCGAAGCGGACTGGGATTTCTACCGACCATGGTGACATTTATTAATAACAATTGAATTCGAGTAGCTCCAAGCCAGCTTGTAATCCTGAGATTCAAGTCAGCTCGCTCGTCGTTCACTGAAGCCGTCTATCATTACAGTGACGCAACCGGGATAAAGATTAGCCCGAAAGTGCTCCGTTGGGATAGAGTACTCATACTTTGTATTGGATGGTATCAGTTGGTCACCTGCCTTACCTTAGTACCTACTAACCTAAGGTACCTTAGTACCTAGTCAAAGGTACCTTACTCCGTAGAGTCAACCAGTTTTACAGAGTCACATACAAGTATCATCATTTCTGCCAGGGAAGAATGTCGACGAATGAGATTTATGCTCCATCTACGAAGCGCTTGAATTTAATGGCAATCTTAATCAGTTTCATATACACACGGACATATACAAAAAGAGCAATAAGTAAGTGCGCCTCTCGCCTTTATAGATAGATGAGTGCCCTCCCTAACCATCCAGCTCTGGTTTGTTGCGGCTAGTCACCTCCCCCCCAAAAAGGTATCTATTTTCAAAAAGCAATCTTGTTAAGATGCTGATAGTACTTGTTTCCAGAACGCCACGCATAGGAACGAAAATCCCAAATTATCCCATTCCCACCAAGAACACCCAAAGACTCTATTCATCATCCGATATGTCGATGACTGGTGTCGGGGGCGGCCTTGGTTGCCTACTAGCATGCCCATTAACCGAGCCTTTAGGTTGCGGTGCTGGTGAATCGTCATCAGACTCCTCCGGCTCCCATACTGCAGACCACGCTCCATCAGGAGCCACTTTGATGTTTCTTGTCCGAGTGTCGCCATTGCTGATCAGCGAACGCCTAACTGCCGCGAGATAATCATCCACCAAGAGACTGATAGGACGTGCATCAAGTCCGCATATTGGACAACCCCATCTGTCCACCAACGAAGGCTCTTCCCCCTGTTGCTGCGGGCCGCCTCCTTTTTGCGGCTCTTTTCCACTTCTAGTCCCCAAGAACGTTTCTAGATCAAAACATTCCAAGTGCTTGCATTGACCGCCCCTGACAGGAACCGCAACCCTCTGCTTACTGAAAGGGTCTGCCAAGGAGATTGGCAGAGTCTCGTCCTGGACGATGATGTCGTCTGAATCCGAGGGACGCAAGCGACGTATTATCTTGTGCCTCGTTTCCTCTGCTGGGAAGTGCCGCGACTGTATAAGGTCGGTAATCGACCTATGGCTCATTGTCTCTACGATCTCAATCGCCATAAAATGTTTATACCCCGGCTTGGAATTCTGTTCAACAGCAGGATAGCTGATGGTCATCTTGTTCTCACCCTCAACTAAGAAATCTGTCAGCTCCAGCGGCTGATCTTTATGAAAATGCTGTTTTCGTCGCAGCTCCAGGGACTTCGAATTCAGGTCAAAAAATATATGGCTAGGCCAGCATGTTGCAGACATCACCCAATCTGACTCGGACGGTTCAGCTTGTGTCTCAGGCTGCACAATCATACGCAGCCGGTAACGACGAGAGCCCTCGGAGTAGTAGCAAAATGGAAGACCAATGCCCTCGATTTTCTTTGCTAACTTTTGTATCTGTTCTTTTGTCACGTTAAAAGACAAAGACCGCAGTCCCCTTTGAGGCTCAAGGGCTAGGGGTCGGTATACTAGCTGTCTGACAAATTGATAATGTCGAATTTTGCCAGGAATCAAGGGGACACGCCTGGGACTGCGTACACCGACATGCTGCAACCCAACTTGAAGTGAGCCATAGCCATACGGGCTAGCTGGATATTCGGCTTCCGGTATTTGCTGGACGGGCCCAGCCAGTGAATGCGGATAGCTAGCGACCGGTACTTGGTATGCTGGATTTCGTGGCCCAATCGGCTGAGCGGAATAAACATGAGCTGGCGGAGCTGGCATTATGTTATATTGCGAAGTAGATGCCCTGCGAGGCGGGTTTGATTGATTATATGCCATTTGAAACTGCGGGGATTGCATAGGCTGGCCATGATGATGAGGGCTCATCTGCGAAACTGGACTCGAGACTTGCGGCGTTCCTGCAAGCTGGTGTTGCGGTGCTTGGTTTTCGGTGTATGTCCCGTAAGGGGTAGGAAGCGTCTGGGACGGATGCGCAAACGAGGCTGCTCGTCGTTGTAATAGAGGGTTATTCGGCGGTAAAATAGCTGTTCGTGATGGGCCATTCGATGGAACGATAGGAGTGTTGTTAGCTGTGACAGGAGATCCGCGGTTTGGTAGTACCGGGAGCGACCCAGCGCTTGATGACCTGGGTAATGGATGCTGTGGTAACTGGGGAGACTGGTAGGCAGTGGCAAAATGAGGTGATGATGTTGCAGTATCAGTTTGGATGTGGAGGTGATTCGGTCGTCGCAGTCCCTGAATCCCGCTGACACTGTTGCCTGTCGAAGGCGGGTGGTTATTCACAGACCCCGGACTTAACACCCTTGGGTCGCCTACGGAAGGCCTAACAGCGAATGCATCGAAATGCGAGGGGAGAGGAGGAGATGAGGCAGGTGCGGTATGCACGGGATAAGATGGGTTAGTTGCTGTAGGCGGTAGCGATTGATGTCCACGTTGTGCAGCTATGTGAGCACTCGAGCCTGTATCTTTTGGCCGCAAGAGTGAGTAGTTTGTCAAAACAGAAACCGAATTCTGGGGAAACGTACTGGATGTTGCTCGTTGCGCCGCCGACATAACAAGGTCCCGATATTTCATCGCAATTGCCTCCCTGGCGCGTTTGAGGGTTTCAGGGGGCTCACCGCGAGCCTCGTATGCAGCTTCGTCCAGCCTATCCTGATCAAAAATGGCATTCATCGCAGCTGCCACAGGACCGTCATTTACGCCAAGGCTCCTGCGGCTCATGGTGAACAGCATAGATTGTAGACCTTTGGCTCGGCAACGTAGGACGAATATTAGCTCGTATGCGAGCAAAGGATACTTTCGTGCCTGGACATTTTGTGAGAGCGATTGCCAGGTTGTTGCCAGCTGGATGAGAAACGCAGAAATATCCCTAGCCGCTTCTGTATTGGGAAAAACCCTTGAGAACTCGGCGATGGTACTGGGAAAGTTGGCAAACCATTGCAGATGTGCATGGGACATATGTTCATTCTTCCTAAGAATGGTTTGCGCTACGTCAAAGGCAGCATCCAGCAGATTTGGCTGCACTAATCCGTGGAAGAGCGCATGAATCGGCCCTCTATTTAAGGACCAAGCACAAAGTGCCTGGTGAAAAGCAATGTAGAAGAAATCCTCGTTCTGGCATGCTTCCGCCAAGATCCTGTATCGTGGTTTTTCAACTGTCTCATTCAGGAGCCCGGCATGGGCAGCTTGTGCCATGCGGTGGTCGATCGAGTTGGACCATTTTAGACAGATATTTCGGTCTCTGGAATTTCCCGGACTTGTTGCTTCTTGGACCCGAGGGCGCTTTGCTTGATGATCAATAGCAGTCGCTGGTCTTATATGCTGCCTCGAGTTCGTTTCTAGAGGCACTCCTGGATTTTGAGGGCGTATTTCTATGTGGGAAAGCGGCGAGCCTGTTGCCTGAGAAGCTTGATCACCTAACGTAGGACCAGTCGCCGTAGGTTGAATTGTCGCTTGAGTGGCGTAGTTTTGCTGTGGCATAGAAGTCCTGGGCTGCAGGGAGATGGCGGCCGTAGAGCTTGGGTAGTTGGTATTAGTCGCGACGTGTGTCGAGTCGCTTTGGTTCATGGTACTATCAGAGACTGGCCCCCCAGGCCCTGCGCTTCCTACGTGAGCGCTTGGATCGGGATTAGTGCAGTCGGTTTGATTCGAGACATTCGGGCTCGGTGCGTCGGTCAGCGCCGGAGAGGGTAGGACGGTCGAAGCTCTATCAAGCCGAGTCAGAAATGTTGGAGAAGTAAGCAACATCAACGTTGGTGGCGATAGTGCAAATCCCAGAAGGAGATGCAAGGCTACGAGACGCAGCCGAGGATCTGTTGCTTGGCAAAACAACATGTCTGAGAGGATGGGAAGGGGTCTTTAGTTAGGGGAAGATCATATACCTGGCTGGTTCTCCGGCACCTGGTTGTTGTTCGAATGATTGCTCGGTCGGGTGATTATCGCGATGTATGTCATTGTCGTTCTGGGTTGGGGGAGCAGCGTCAGACACCTTTCTCTTGTTCCGTTGCCGGGAATTACTGGAGGCTACTGGAGCAGGTCTAGTAGGGTTGGTTGTTGCGGATGGGTCCCCTGTCATCCATGAGCGAGCGCGACCACCAAGGAGGAAATTGACAGTTTGGTTGGAGGAAGCGATCTGCTGAGCATCGGGTGAAGGGATAGCCCGTGACTGATTCGACTTTGAGGTATGTGGCATTTCACAGATGTATGGTGTCTTTTTGTATGAAGATCTGGGTCACGATGTAGAGTTGCTGCGAAACCTGGGCGCCGAACACTACTTGAAATCATGCTTCAACGTCGCCGCTTTTTGAAGTAGAGTGCCGCAAAGTCAATCATGGTTCAGCGAAGTGAAATTCGCACGATCAAGGCAGCGAGGATCGTGAATCAACATCGAGAGCGAAGTTGCTTAGGTGAGTGAAGTCAAGGCAAGGCAAGGCAAACAGCGATGTTGTCAGCGCAGCTCGACGAGCAAAATCAACCCAATAGCACAGCCTGCGGTGGAAGAAATTTGAGGTCGAAGAAAGGTCGATATCAAGAGCAGCAGACTTATCAGAGGGTTGGGTGTCCGTGGCTGCGTAGGTAGGTAGATGGTTGGATGACTGACTGGATGGATGGGGGATGTGTGAATATTGTTGGTTGGAGGCAAGCGGAGAAACCCTGTGGCATCCTCGCCAACAATTAGGTAGTAGCCCAATTTCGAAAAGTTGCTAATGGGAAAAAGGTGCAAGCGCAGGCAGTCGAGCCTTCCATGGCAGAAATATTATCGAACAAAGGAAAATAGGTAGGCAAGGTACCTTGGGTGGCGCCAACTGACCTTACGAAGGAAGGCTTCAGCTACCAACAAACAAACAAAGAAATGAGGGGGGAAGAGCAAAGTACAACAAATACGCAATACCTGGTAGGTACTTTCCTACCTGCTGCATCTTGTAGTTCTGAGGACGTATCCATGTAGGTAGGTAGCTAGGTAGCTAGGTGCAGTCAGCCGATATTCAAGTTCTCAAGTGGCTGATAGGTAGGTAGGTACCTATGTTTGGTGTAAGTCTCTATTAATGTTCACAATTGCATCTGCATGTCTCAGGCCTACAGCATGAACCATATGCCCCATTGTGAACTTATTCCAAAATACTATCCGTAAGGTAGATGTGTATCGACATCTGTACCCCTGGATGTTTTCTTTCTTATCGAGATGATTCCTCTCAAAAGACCAAATTTGAATTTAGGCTACCGCAATTTTCGCTTAGACGATTGCTTGGTATACATCATCATATTACCTACGTATGTGATTCAGCGCAACTACCTCCTCGTATGGACCCTTCTTTTTTGTGTGAGAAAAAAAAGTGTGAGAGCGGGGAGAATGTGATGTGATGTGATCTTGGCATTGACGTTGGCGTTGACTGGGTTCTTGTTTATTTAAACTCTGGTTAACTACCTAACTTATAAAAAGGTCCTGCGTACCTAGTAGGATGGATTTGTCCATTATCGTACACCACCAAAACATTGGATTCGTCGTCGATTATTTGCCTCGAATCGTTGGCTTGTATACATACCGCGTGGAATTCCATTTCTCACCACTTATATTGCCTTTTGCTTCAGCCAGCCAAAAGCCTTTGCTGCACAAACCATATTGGTTTCAATAATTATACGTTACACGACCTGCACCGTGCCTCATTCCCTCATATGGTAATCGGATGTAGGTTGGCTGGTTGATAACCAAAGCCCCGTGAGTTCAAGAACACTACAATTTCCGTTTGTTACAAACCTTCTGCTCATGTAAGCATGCCCCTACCACGATTCTGCTAAGGTTAGTATAGAATATCAAGACCGATCAAACAACCCTGTAAGTTGTCATAGCAAGTACATGCCAATGTTGCCTTATCCTTAAAGGTGTCTGTCTCTCACCCATGGCCATAATCCAGCTTGACATGGGTATCAATGGGACCTGGGTACCTGATATGAATGCCAATAAACAATAGCCAGTTTATTGCGCAAGGGTAACTACATAGTGCTAAGTCACGATGGCATTCTTTCCTTTTCTTATGAGCTATAGCCCTCATCATTTCCAGCTTGAATCTCGGGCCACTAGTGAGCACCTTCTGACACAGCACGTTAGTAGTCAGGTCATATATCCTTACTGTCAACAGATGGGAACAGTAAGAACGAGTTCCTCCCATATCCCATTCCATATGTCTAAGGTGTTCAAGTCTGGTGACTCTGCAATGCCCGTGCCCGTGACTGCCGGTCAACGCAATAAGCTCAATATTCAGCCATATCTGTTTGCCTTGTCCGACTTGAGAGCTGGCTCTGACCCTGCATTATCACCAGTTTGCTGCATCGCCAGCATTCGCGACCCGTGTACAACCACTTCATTCTTCAATAATTATATCTATCTCACCTACTGGTTGGGCTTTTCGTCAAACTGGGTGATCGCTGCTCAGCGAAGAGACCTCTTGCTCAAAGCCATTAACGCAATATACAAAGCCAAGACAACGACACCTGCTCCCGCTCATGTCGAGTCCGCTTTGTTGGCTTCCTAAAATAGTATCTGCAAAGGCTCGACCACATCATCCAATCCCGGGAGCCCCAGGACTGGACTGGACTGGACTGGAGGGGTCGATACACTGTATGGAATAAAGTGTTTACTACCTCCGCCAGCAAGTCAAATCCTATCCCATCATCCATTCTGCTTCTGTCGAACCGTTGATTACCGACAGCTTCTCACCTACTTGTTTGAATATTTCACAACAAACAACCTTGAATCTTCGGGCGTTTTGAAACGATCGGCCGTGCGTGCTGTGACCTAGCCTAAAGCCAGCCCTTTATTGAAGCCATATGTTCTGACCTGGCCACCAGGGACCAAGAATTGGGGCGTCAAAATAAACTGGTCTAAAGGCTGGCTAAGATATACTAAGCTTGCCCAAGTCTTTCCATCACTTGCATTAGGGAAAAAAAGAACCCTCCCCTTGCTCGGTCGCACCAATCGCAGCCTTCCACGCTAAGATACCTAGGCATCTCGCCTTGTCCAGGGACCACGCACTTCACACTTCTTGCCCAACCGCGACAACTGCTCCACCCCAGCAAAGCATTCGTACGTTAGCGCACCACCTCAGCCACGGCCGGGCTTGGCGTCTCCTCAAGCTATTATACCCAACTTACGCATCATCTCCAGCTCTTTCGCTGTGGAGACTTGAACCCGACCGAACCCAGCTCTGGCAATACGGTGACGGAGTACTGGTTCGGTGGATGGCGTAAAAGTCAGACATCGTTCTGTTTCCCTCACTCTACAGACAAGCCTCTCTCTTGGCTGGCTACCCGCTGTAACTATCAGGCTCGGTGCCGCGCCACCGTCAGGTTCCGCAGAGTTTCCAACCGCCCTTAAACTGCCACTCCATTCCTCCCTGCACGGCCTCAAACATCCGACATCAACGCAATCGCCTCAACCATCACCAGCGCACCGCTTCATCTCATCATGGCCTCACGAGGCCCCAATGAAGGGTCGCCCAAGCCAGAGGTTGGCGACACCTTGATTGTGATACGTATGTTGATCCTCTGACCTCCCGTTCTTTGTCTATAGTATCCTCTGATACTAATTTCGTTTCCCAACCCTGCAGATGATTTCCAGGCTCGAAGCTCCGATGAACTGAGTCTTGCGAAGGGAGACCGAGTTGAACTTATAGAACGAGACGACGAGTTTGGTGATGGATGGTTCCTTGGCCGTCATCTGGTCAACAATAATAATGGACTCTTTCCTGAAGGTTGGTTAAAAACGTTGTTCTATATCCCACGGCGAGAACATTGATTGACACTTGGCAGTTTACACTAGGCCAGCCCCAAGAAATATTCCCACAAGCACTTTCAGTGCTTCCAAGGCCCAGACTGCTCAGCAAGAGCAGGCTCAGGACTCGAGCGCTGATACAGGTACTAAAGAAGAGAACGAGTTGCAACAACCACAAATTAGGAACCCTGTGACATTACCCCTCAATAACGTCAAATCCGAACCCTCACTGGTGCCGAGCGAGCCACCTGTGTTGCCCGCCTTGAGCCAACTAACGACTCAGAATCAGGACAGCCCTGTCTTGCATGAAACGCTCACTGTTATTGACGAGCACATTACCGATTTACGATCACCAGCGAGCAACGGCGGACTTCGAGCGATAGCGAACGATTCTGGAAGCGAATACAGCAGCACCCATCCCGACCAACGAGCATCATACATACAAGGTGAAGAGACTGACGAAGAAGAGGAGGGTTTTCATACGCGAGACGAAGTCGAATCGTGGTCTCCCGATGATGTTGCCGAATATCTCTTTACGTCGGGAGTCGAAAAGCACCACTGCGAGGTCTTTAGAGACCAAGAGATATCCGGTGAGGTTATCCTCGGTATGGATCAGAGCTCACTGTTTATCAAGGCATTCGATCTTGGGTCTGTCGGCCGGCGCCTCAAGACTTGGCACAAAATCAAGGCACTTCAGGATGAAGTGAGTAACCAAGGCTTGGAGACACGGCGTACGACGCAAACCTTTGGAAACGATGGTTCAGAAGAAGGCCGTAGATCTCGGAGCCGAGCAAACACCCTAACCAATCGGCCCACTTCGATCCAGACGAGGCGACTCTCCTTATCACAGAATACGCCAAAGGCATCTCCAACATTTGGAGGATCTCATGCGCAAGAGAGCTCTAACCGCGCTAGTCATATCAAGCGTCCATCCGCGGCGTCGATCAGAGAATTGAACCATTCGCGTCGACACTCTTCGTCGACTGATTTTCGCCAAGCTGGCCCTGCGACGGCAAGCCCAGCCGTTCCCGTTCCTAGGATCGCGACATCGGGTACTTTCCCCGGAAGCGAGACTGCCCATAAAAAGCAACCATCATTTGACAGAAATTGGACCCTAGGCAACGCTTATTCGCAACCCCCCCAGCGACCCCTTTCTTCAACTGGCCTTCAGGATTTACTTAGCCCATCGGGAGCAGAAGCACAGGATTCTAGTGTCGACGCTGATCGAGGTTACTTCTCTGGAACAGAGGTGGATGGGAGAAAGAGAAACTTGTTGCGAAAGCGCGACAGCAATGCTGAATCGAGAAAGTCAAGCTATGCCGAAGAGCAAAGGGTTAGAAGCGCCACAGCTATGGCACGACAGTCAAGATTTGGTAGCGTGGGGTCTATTGCGGAAGGGGGTATCTCGTCAGCAGCTCAAAAGTATTACGGTATTCAGTCTGGCGCTCATAGGAGAACTGCGTCAGCCGCTTCGGAATCAACGATGAACATGCCACCACCCAATGACGTTCCTTCACCCACCGTCACCAAACTGGACACTTCAGTCAGTTCCGCTCGTTCAACCGCCTCACCTATGACATCGAGACATCAAGGTTTCAACTCGGACTGGCTGTCGTCAATGGTCAACAAGCCCATTGCCCTGGCTGGAGGAAAAGGTATGCGGGCCATATCTGATAACCTTAGCCTTGATCGATCGAAGGCGTCAACTCCAACGGACTCATCGAACAAAGATTTCTTGGTCGACTCACCTGCGCGAACCGGCTCGACAACTCCATCAGGTGGAGCAAGCTTCGATCTTGAATCGCCCGACACTGCCAAGAGTCCCAGTACTCCCGTAACCCAGGTCAACAAGAAGGCTGGCAAGAAGGGCAAGAAGGAAACGAGCGCATACACCCGCGGGCTGCTCAAAATCTCGCCAAAGGAAGCAAGCAAAGATGCCGATTATAGTGGTTGGATGAGGAAGAAGAGTTCCAACCTCATGACAACCTGGAAGCCTCGTTTCTTTGTTCTCAAGGGTCGGCGGCTGGCATATTATTACTCAGAAGATGACGACCAGGAAAAGGGACTCATCGATATCTCGTTTCACCGAGTTCTACCAGCAGACAATGAAAAGCTCACAGGTCTTCATGCTACGATCACAAGCCTTGGAGGTCAATCAATGCCTGCGTCCCAGAATGGCGACGATAACTTGGAGAAGGGAGATGACTCTATCTTTATCTTCAAGCTGGTTCCTCCCCGAGCTGGTCTCTCCAGGGCTGTGAACTTCACAAAGCCAACCGTTCACTACTTCGCTGTTCCCAATTTAAAGCAAGGTCGTCTATGGATGGCGGCCTTGATGAAGGCGACAATTGATCGAGATGATACGAAACCCATCACTACGACGTACCAGCAAAAGACAATTTCTCTTTCTAAAGCCAAGCAGATGCGTCATCGCCCACCGGCTCTCATGAACCTCGACGAAGGGGCCGAAGAGGACGCTGGCACGGCCCGAAAGGAAGCCAACGGCCTGGGAATTTCATACGACGAAGCTGACAGCGGTGTTTCTGGCGTCGACAAACTCGCGAGCCAAAAGGCTGAAGAAGCCAAGTCAAAACGCGAGTCCGAGAAAGAGCAAGAGAACCCAAAGACAGCTTGATCGATGGCAAGTACACGACGTTACTTTCAAATTTCTTTTTAATCGGTGTGAGGCGTATCTGGTCTTTCCCTAACAAAACTTCCCTTACACATTTTTCCACCCCCCTTCTCATATAGAAGCTTAATCCTTTTCTTTTTACTTGATACCTCGGGCGCAGGGGGAAACGGGAAATCTCAACAAGATATGGTGATGAAACAAACAGACGTGGATGGAATGCATTGCAATGGAAAGTGGAGGAGAATCTCAGCTCATCCCTTTGGTAGTGGATATGCACGGGCCGAGACTGGCGAACAAGAACGAACAAGAATGTCATGTTACAAGAGACAATGATGATGAGGACGGCTTTTGTTATTGGCATTTTTACAAACATGAAAGTCTTGAGGATGATTTGCTGAGCTTGAGAAAATGAGCCTCCCTCTGGACGGCGTACGTGCTGGTGGCCTGAAATCTTGTTTTTCTCGTGGTCATAATGTGAACGAAGATCCTTACATTTGAGTGACAAACAAACATATTGCAATCGAGAGGCCCCTAGGCTAGATGGAGAATTTCTGTTGAGCAGAGAATACGGATTGAGCTGAGGGGCGTGCAGTTAAGCTCTGAAGTTCACATACTCACATGGATAAATTGAATGCAAAGAAAGAAAAAAGTTCATGAAATATCGAATTGGATAAGACGATCGCTTGCTCTAGAGGTATATGAGACAAGAGAAGAAAGGGGCATCAATGGCCCCAACAAGAAACTCCATGTACCTTTTTGGATCAAGCTTCTTCGCTCGGCATGTGACCCTATTTATCATGAAAAGAATGCCCTAAAGCATAAAGGGTCCTTTGCTTTGGGACGTTAGAGCCTTGGTAAAATAAGTCCAGCGCCCCTGGGTCGTATCCGTCGTTAGACCATCCAAACGCCATGAAAACCATTGTACCCTACTCTAGTATTCCGCTACCTCTTTCTACCCCTCGCAGTATCCTTGAACTTGACTCTGGTCAATCCATAGGTGGCAGCTCAGTGATTGTAACAGCAGCAACATCAAATCTCGATCTCAAACCTTCTGGTTCATACCCGTCAGAAGCTGCCGAATGGATTTCATGAGGTGCAGCTCGATCCCTTCGAAGTTTCCAACAGCCTCACCCTCACCAGGTGGTGGGACAATGCTAGCATCTGCTATGCCAAGTACTCGATCAATAGCAGACAACGTGACAGCCTCCGCTTTGGCTTCGCCAAGCTTTGGGTTGAGAGCTTTGACCGAGACATCCTTGAAGCCATTAATGGACGCGAGAACTTTGGCGTCAAAGAAAGGCATCGTCTCGGCAGCAGGAGGGGAGCCAGAAGAGGCGGGTCCAGGCGTGGGACTCTTTGATTTCATGTAGGCATCAACGACCTGGCGGATGCCTTTCATGCAAATCGTTTCCATTTTGTCGTTCTCGGTCGCATCTTTTTTAAGACCAATGCAGCGGTTGAGCGCTGACATGACAATCCCTTCGGCTTTGGGGTTACGAGCCTTCTTAAGGTTTTCGATCAGGCCACTCTTCAGCTTGACAACCGCAGCGAGCAACTTGGGCTCGATGGCATAGCGGGCTGTGGGAGACGCTCCTGAAACCGACGGGGTGCGGTTCACAGGAGCCGCAAGCTGTTGTTGCGCCTGTGGCGGTCCTGTTCCAGGCACAGTCTTCGCAGCAGCAGTCAGAGGCACTGAGGGATGGGGATGGTGCTGCTGCTGCTGCGCAAGGGGTGCACCAGCAGGAACAGCTGCAGCATTGGCGTGCCCTTCCTCACTCTTGATCGGTGTGTTTGCTGGTGGTGGTGGCCGTGGTGCGTATGGGGAGCTGTAAGTACCCTGCGGGGGCACCCCAAGCTGTGGGCGCGCAGGGGCTGGCGGAGGTCCGTAGCCTGGTGGTAGCTGTGCTGGCGCCGGCGGTTGTGATGCCACCGCTACTGGAGCTGGTTGGCCAGGCGTTGGTGGTGATGCAGATGCACCATATGGCTGCGCTGGCCGCGTTGGCTGCGTCTGCTGTGCCGCATATGTTGGCATATGATAACCAGGAGGTGCTTGGCCAGGGGGGTAGCCAGTAGCTCCAGGTGCCATATGCTGGGCATTATAGGCATACGGAGCTGGATATTGGCCATACGCGTGTGTTGCTGCACGATCTGGTGACGATGCCTTTCTCTTCTTACCAGCATCGAGTTCGACACCTGGAACACGAGACCACAGGTTCGTAGTCTCATCTTTTCTGAAAGCCTCATTTCCAATAAGATTATGGCGTACACTGCTTTCCCAACCTTTCGTTTCTGTATGGAAGTAGAACCAGGGATATCTCTGACAAATGCGCTTGTAAATCTGTTTGAGCGTAAGACCGTCCGGTCCAGCCGCGGTAAGCGTTTCGTCGATAAGCACGCCATAGTTCTTGTTTGGCTTTTGGAGCTGTTCTTCGGTGTAGTCCTCGATTTTGAGCTCCAAGGGAGGGGATTTTGGTCGAGCTTTTTTCTCCTTCTTTTCTCTTGCTCGCCTCTCTGCATCTGAACCTTCAGCACCGTCCTCCCGGGGCTTGCGAGGCTTGTACTTGCGTTTTTCTGGTCTCTCCGAAGATCCCTCCGGTAAAGGATGTTTTCGGGGCCGTCCAACCTTACGTTTGATCGGCGGCTCTACTGGAGGTGCCTGTGGCAAGGTCTTCTTGGCCTGCTCTTGTTGTTGCTTCTTCAGCAGCCGCTGCTCCCGTTTTGACATATAGCCGTTCTTCGGTGGCCTGCCAGGTCCCCTCTTTTTAGGTATTTGAGGCATCAAATGTCCTTGATGCGGATCAAGTATGCCATCCTGCTTCAATCCGGAGTCTGCTCCAGCAATTGTCATATCATCGATGTCCATGTCCATGTCCATTTCTGCATCCATGTCACCATCTACCTCCTCTTCCATATCACCTTCAGCCTTGGCCTCCTTTTCTTGGACTGTCTCCGCTGTTTGGATGGCTGCTGGCTCCTCAGCTTCTGCTTCTGCCTCAGCCTCGTCTTCATCGCCGTCACCAAAGTCAGGAGACTCAGGTGGGCTGGCCACATCAGACAGTTCATCGCTCGTATCCTGGATTTCGCCGTTACCATGTGCAGACTCAAAATCGAAACTCATCTCTTTTCCGCCTTGGGCGTGTCGCTTTTTGAGGGTCATGGCGGGTTCTTCCTCGATATCCTCCTCGGCACCCGTTCGGCCCCTCTCAACTCCATTTATGAGGAATCGGAAGTCGACGTCTTTTATCTGCAATCGATCGCCGCATCGCAGGACGAGCTTTTCACGATTGTAGTGCACATCCTCACAGAAGAACCCATTCTTATGAAGGGGTATAGCTTCGAAGACACCCATGTCTTGATTGTATGCGATCTTCAAATGCTCCCGGGAAATTGCTTTCGTCTTAGAGGCAATGTTTGGACCTGGTGAGTGAATACCAATAAACGGAACATGGTATGGCGAGGGACGCAGAGAGCCCAAATCAACTGCTGCAGCGCCAGGCGTATGAGAAACATATTGTCGGTTAGAAATCATGTTTTCCTGAGCTTGTGCTGCCGCTTCATCCAAGTCATGCTGTGATGACCCCTGTGTACTCGTCTTACGCCTTTTTGTAGGTCGGGGGTTTTCCCCAGTATCTGATTCGGGACCCAGCATACCTCCCTCTTCACTGACATAGGATTTGCTGAACTTGCTTCGATCTGGGGGTATCGGGGAAGGTGGTGGGAGACCTAGGTGTACGTTCTCTTCAGTACGTCGCCGATACTCTTCGGCGCGTCTTTCGTCACGGCGTGCCTGCTCCAGTGCACGCTGATCTCGTCCAATTATGACAGCATAGGTGGTCATCTGAAATACGCTGTCGGCAAATTCAATACGTGCAAATGATTCAAGAGCCTTGTGAGAATCTGTTTGACGCGTCGAATTTATCGAGGCGATGCCTTGGAAAGACTCGTCTAGCGGGTTAGGCAAAGTGACTTGAGCTGGTGTGACTGTGGGAGGTGGTGACATGGCTGTGGCTGCCCCTGACATTGTAGCCAGTGCCATCATCATGTAAGCGTGCTGGTTGATGGTAGGCATCGATGTTGCAGCATAAGGAGTCGACGGCGCAAACTGCTCTCTCAAGTTGTCGGCCTGCATCTGTAGCTGCAAGGGTGTAGATTGTTGAGCTTGATCAACATTTAATGTTGCAGCCGCATCGCGAGGGGTTGAAGCGTCAAGCATGGTGTGATCACCAGAGTTAGTATTCACATGGGCTGAGGCCGCGGTGTTCGATGGCATCTCCGGCTGTTGCTGTGATGTTGATGTGGTAGCATTAGCAGCTGTGGGAGGAGCGCTCGGGTCACCATGAGTCGAGGGCGGCGTTGATGGTAGAGGTCGAGAGTCTGACACTTTCGCTGGGGCAGAAGATGCTGGTTCTTGGTTAGGGGTTGCGGCCTTTGGTGCAAGAGCAGTCGAAGGTTCTTCGGGCGAAGGATTTAATGCGACTGTTGGGGGAGGAGCAGATGCAGTTGGGACGATGGCTGTCGAGGGAGGCGCGGAAGTGGATGTGGAAGTTGAGTTTGAAGGGTCGGCAGTCTTGGCCATAGTCGAAGAGGAAGAAACCCCAGCAGAGTTTTCGTTTGAATTTGAGCTTGAAGTTTGAATTGGGGCAGAGGCAGAAGCAGAAGCAGAAGGCGTTGGGGGTTTGGCCGGTGCCGAGTCAGCAACTTTTGAATCGCGGTTTTCGTTGTTGCTCGTTGGTGAATGAGAAGTCGCGTTTATCTTCGTCGCAGATGGGGTTGGAGTCACATTTGATGGCGTCGCAGCTGGTGAAGACGCAGCTTGTGTTTGTGCTTGTGTTCTCGTTTCTGCTTCTGTTTCTGTTGATGTCGTTGTCACGGTCCTGGATGCGACAGCCTGGGTATCTCTGTCGGCACCCAGGCTGTTCTGCAGGCCATTCAGGCCAGCAATGGACGAAGTCATCGCTGTTCGTGCGACCAGCTCCTTCGTCACTTCGCCCTCACCTCAGGGTGTAATCCAGAAGGTATCGCCGTTGGCTGGAGACGGGGAAAATAAAACCTAAGGTTCAAGCGGGCGAGGCTTTCTGGGTCCTTTGAGCCGCGATAACTGAGATGGTCAGGGCGGGCAAGGCTGCACGTTTTGATAGGTCAGCTGAGGGGCTTCCTTCGTTCACGGACTCCGAGTCTCCTCTTACTTGCTAGATTGGCGGTTGACCGCGATGTTTTGCGCCGCTAGTACGCTTTGGGCAATCAGCAAGTCGCAATCACGAATATGACCTTGTTGGGTTGGTTGCACTTTCCCAGGCATTTGGTTTACGAGTGTGAAAAATTGAAGGCACCAGTTTCGATATTGTTCTAACAAGAGGCAGGTAGAGAAAGACATAAGAATCCTTTGTAAGGTATATGACTCTAATGAGCAAGTGTGATCTCAGGCAAAAACCTTACTGCGTCTTGCTTTAAGGGAGGTACACCATACATGGTGGTACGTGAGGTGAGTGCCTTCCCCGCGTTGTCGGCTACCTAAGTACTACCTAAGGTACCTAGTGACCTACCTTACCTAGGTAAGTTGTAGGTTTATTATTCCTTATTGTTCAGGAACCAAAATAGAGACCTCCAAGAACAATGGAATGCCTCAAGTTTCATGCCTGGGCTCAACAAAAGCCGACGTTATTCATTTTGCCGAACCCTCAATAACCTAAACAATATACAATCTTCAATGTCACTCACCCCACTTTGTGTTATGAGTGGCTTGTAGTTTAGTTATTGTGTTCGAAGACTTACTACTATTAAGTTTACTGATTCTAATAGCATCCATGTTGTATCGTACAGTCCTGACTTGACGTTCCTGGGGACTCTCACTTTTGTAACACTTCAGTTAGGATAGTCAATCCTTTACCTTTAAGTTTTCCCCTACTGCAACCAGCCTACCCTGTTGCTCGATGTGTAAATGAAGCTACCTGAATATAAGCATTTCGATGAGCATTATGAAATTCCTATTCCGAATCAAATC
Organism: Fusarium mundagurra; assembly: GCA_013396205.1. Taxonomy (NCBI): domain Eukaryota; kingdom Fungi; phylum Ascomycota; class Sordariomycetes; order Hypocreales; family Nectriaceae; genus Fusarium; species Fusarium mundagurra. The sequence continues at coordinate 41,695 of JAAOAN010000115.1, forward strand.
GGAGTCCTTAAACCCGTTCAATTGAATGATTAAGCGTGGTCCCTTCGCTTAGAAGTACGTGTCAGCATTTGAAAATGACAACCCAAGGACTTACATTCAGAAACTACCTAGGTATACATGTTAATTATATCCTCACTCTTTGTAACGCATGACTAGTATATTGAGAAGCCTATCGAGGGCTCACGCTTTCACAAAATATCCAGAGCAAAGCTTATCACCAACTCACATTCATAGTCCAGCAATGTATACCTAGTCAAACTACGCCCAACAGATCGAACATCACATAACAAACTCTAAGGGCATTTTCGACAGTGGATACTAGCATATACTGTGTACGATGAGACTATCCTTCAATGTTCTCATACTGAGAAAAACAAAGACGATCACCCAAAGCCGATGCCCTACCGTCCATGAAGGAACAAAACGCCATGAGAAATGCGTGTTCATAAGGTCTTTGTAGCATAAAACGAAAGAGCCAAAATTCAGTGAAGCAGGGCCTCATGCTCGGTTGAAAATGCGCGGTGTGAGTATCGCTTTGTCAATCGTTCCGAAAGACGATACGCTCCATGGCAGAGCATGCCGGCAAAGAACCCCACAGCATCGTTCCTGAAAGCGAGAATTCCAGCAGTGGTCATGAGCATGACAGTCCATCTCTCCAGACGTTCATCACCTGAAAGATCGCGTTGTCGACGGGGACCTTGACCTGCAGCCGTGTTCCATAAGTCGGAGGCTCCTTGGTTGAGACTGTTGCCCACTTTGGCGAGCTCGAGACCAGCTGCTATCACCATGATGCCAAGAAGACTCTTGGGGTAGTGCTTCAAGAGATCTACGAGAGTTTCGCCAAACATAAGCCCCAGTACTAGCTTGAAAGCTCCCAGTACCATGATGCTGGAGCCGCTCCGAGCCCCGAAGCGATATTGGGCGGCCAACCCCCCAGCACCATGGCAGACAGGCATACTTCCGAACCAGCTGCTGCTCAAGTTCATCAGCGCAACGCTGATTCCGATAGATGTCACCGAGGGAGTGGGAATTTCGGGTAGAAGATCCTGGGATAGTGCACTAACGGCGATGATAGAATTGAGTGTGGTCAGAGGTAGTTGTCCGATGGCCATCCACAGAGCAGGCGAATCACCCTTTCCGACCCAGTGCGGCATGACAAAGCGAGGGTGCCAAGCATAAAGCCACGGGAGGCTCTCGTGAGAAATAGCAACCTGTATAAAGGCGAATAAAAGGGCGAGTATAAAGAAGACCAAAGCATAGGGGAACCGGTAGAGCTTTTGTGTGCCAATTAGAACGAGGAAGGCGATCAAAGCCCACACATGGTTATCAAGAGCTGGGTGGCCCCAGTGCAGAGGCTGAAGCAGAGAAGATCCGGCTCCAAGAATCAACGAGAGGCCTGCTCCCAACTGAATACCCTTTACTACTGGAAGTGGTACAACACGGACAACCCCCTTCAGGAGACCTGTAACACTCATGACGAGTACGGCAGCACCAACCCATTGGCCTGCAGCCGTGACGACACCCATGGGAGAGCCATTTTGTATGGCTGCTGAGGCAATAGCCTATACAGTGACCATGGGGTAAGCCTTGATGTAATTTGACACGAATATTTTGCTCGGATACTCACCTTCATGGGCTGAACAGGTAAAGGAATACCATAGAACACGCCAGTGAGGATATTGAACAAGCCTGTGAACACCAGTGTACTTCCCAAATCGATGGATCCTTGTGCGGCCAAGGCAATCATCAGAGGCAGCAAGGTGCCAAGATCGCCCAGTGACCCCGATATCTCAGCCCATGGCGCAGTCCGTAGAGTCGTGAAGTTGTTGCGATTGAGACGCCGTAAATCATTCGCCCACGACTGTGCCATCTCACGTGCGTTCGACTGTTGTTGCGGAGAATACACGCGCTTCTATCCGTAGGTGGTACTGACTTGGCGCTTGGCTCTCACTATTCAATCTTGAACTTGCGATCAGATAGACCAGGGTGGTGGTAGGCGTCAGGTACCTTAGTAGATAGGTTGGCTGTCGACTTAGGTGTCCCAAGGGTCTCGGCCTAATTATGCGTGATATCGGGTGCTTACAGGAATAGACTGGCTAGGACGAGCTAGTGACAGGTTGGCGAGCAAGGCCCGATCAATAATGACGACGATCTAGGTTGAGAAGGTGTATTCGAGTCGCCCGAATAATTCTGGACTATCTAGGTACTTGTTGAAAGAGAAGATCGAAAGAATCAGTAAAGGAAAATGGCGCAGTGAGGAGTGTTCTTATGAAAGTATCAACATCGTCGAATCCGCTGTATGCCCTTCTATAGCTCTTATCAAGAATGTTAGACACGTGTGGGACAAGGCCAAGTGATCAAGATGTTGCATCTCCTAGGTTCTATGGTGGTCAGCTGTTAGTCCTGTATTACTCTTGATGGACCCATAAGAATGAAGCGCTATGTCCTCCAAATAATATACTCACTACCCTATACCGATCCGTTGATGGGAGACTTGAACAATGGGCGATCTCGCATAACACCGTGTGCGCTGAATACCAGTCCCGGGCTATTCAATGTAGTATATAAAGAAAAGTTACCACTTACTGTGTCTGACAGAAAATCAAAGTTTCATAATAACTTGTTTCCAGGTAGTTATTGCCGAAGCTGAGCATATCAGAAAATCGAAACGCCTGCGCTACAAATAGCGTCAAGACGAACATTGAAGATTTGTCTCATCATCAACAAGATTCGCTACTAACTATATGGAGTCGCCCACAGAAATCAACAACCAAATCAACACAAGGACCACTAATCTACAGGTTTATCATTTACTAGGCGGAGAACCACCACATGCGCGTGGATTTCCGGTGCTCGATGTTGGTCAACCCCAGAGCAAAGTGTTGATCATCCAGTGGAAACACTGACCGCTCCCAAAATGATACATTAAGACCTCAACAGCACCTGACACCATAGAGCTACCTCAGGGAGCAAGAAAACTTGCCCGAGACTTGAGAAGAGAATGCTAGAATAAACCCAGTAAAGAGCCCCCCAAACTTAAGCTAGAGTTTGCTTAAATCTTTTTATCGTCTAGGATAAAGTCGCAAGTTTTCTTACCTCCCCTAGAGCCATTAACCAATTCGATGTTGCTTGGTGCGTGTCTCAGAGTCGGGTTCAATGGTGACGATAGGTATACCACTAATTACGCACCCCATACTCCGTACTTCCGCGGATTCGTTCCTAGCTTGGGCCATACGCAGGGTCGGTATTTCGCAACATTATCGCTTCTGGAAGGCTAGAAGGCAGTCCAACCCCTAGCAAATACAAAAGCCCCCAGACCACCCTGACCGCATCCGTGTTTCTCCAAACTCGATATCTTCATTTCCTTAGGCGGTTGCTGGCCAAGCTCGGCCCCGGCCGCTGGGATGCCTCAATGTGTATGGAGTATATGTGTGTTACTTGGTCTGCTTATCCGGCCACAGCTGTACTCACACAACAGTAATAGCAAAACCTCGCCAGGCTGGTATAGGTTTTCAGTTCGACACAGGAAGGCGAATCGTTGCCGTGAAGAGGCTCTCACTTACAGCCGTCGAAAAGCATGATAGGTATTTCGTAAAAGCGCTCCCCTTCAAGTCTACGCACTAATGGCCTATGACCTCATCACACTACTAACGCAAGCGGTTGTCGCGCTGGGGTGAACTCCCGGTGATAGCGAGGTGTCCCGGCCACAAGTCGGCAGCTAGGGCGCGAAACCTTGCAGGCATAGCCTTTTTATCCCTCGTCCCCGGGACTTCCAGCCGGGATTTCAATCGAACTCCGGGCCTGGAATTCTGACCTCTAAATTCAACGAGTACCAGCTGACAATCCTGCCTGTGAATAAACCACATCGGACATGGAAAAGAGAACTGATGAGATGTCCATCGAGAGAGTTTCGAGGCTTGCAGTGGCACCTATCCGTATGTTTTCAGTGGTCAGCCATGGGATGTCGACTCTCCACTCTCCACGCCAAGCCGGCAGCCCAGGGCTCTCTCATGATGCTGGTAGACCCATGCCATCAGCAGCAAACCCATGTTGTGTTATTCAGACAGTCGTTAGAAGTCAACAGGATGAGACTGTGTTTGAGGATGGCGACAAATGTTGATCGTGGGCCCTGGTGCTAACAACCTCTTTCATCTCAAGGTCTTCTCCGATACGTTGATTATTGAATGACAGTCGCTCGCAAGTTCGTAGATGGCACCGGAAACAAAGGATGCATGCTTCTTCCTGGCATTGAAACTGGGTCGATAAGGCTTGATTTCAGACTCGGTTGCTGGATCCTTGCATGTCAGGTCAAGCAAAGCTTTTAGCTTGCACGGTGTCGCATGTAACTGTGGAGATTCGGGGAAAAGATGTGGAGAGCTGTTTTTTGGAGGATCTTCCCTTCGGATGGAACCTAGCAGGCCCAGGTAACAAGGTGAAAATGAGTGAATGAGAAGTCCTTGGAGAGCGGCGGCGTGCCCGAGACCGCCATCCGTTCGGAGCCTGTTAAGAGAATATTTTCTCGGAATATGATCACCAGAAGCAACAAGGCCTGAAGCACATTCTAAGGGCAATAGGTGCATATTTGGAAGCTTGGCGATGGCTCATGCAATAGGTATTATGAAGACAACAGCCTGCGCTAAGTTTTTGCGCATTTGTTTGATTGGCCCCTCAAAAGCTGCCGAGACACAGATGTTGATCAAGTTGGCAAGGCCTCATCTCCCATAACTTATGTAATTAAACAGAGGTTGCAAAAAAGAAAAACAACAACAACGTAAACCGATACTTTACGAGAACCGACCAGGAACGGCACGAGGCTGGATACTGGATTTGTCGTCATTTCGCCGTTCGGAGACTTCGCGCAATCTCTCGTGCATGATATCCATCGTCCTACCAGAGATGGGCTTGCTGTGGTGGCCTCGGGGAGCAAGAAAACGCCGAACCTTGATATAGGGTGTCAAAATAAACTCAGTAAAAGATATGCTAAATTTAGGCAAGTTCACCTAAATCTTTTTTGTCATCTAGGGTCAAGGTTCTGAGTTTTCTTTCCTCCCCTAGGGTGGATGGAGGCGGTACCCGTTTAAATCGATTCCGTTGCAGCCGAAGGGACGGAGTTGACAGCCTTCCATGGGCAATTGCCTACCTATATTGGAGAAGTAAATTCGCGCAAGTTCTTGCTGGAAAAGCAGCACTGTACCGTGTGTAGACTGTGATATTCAAGACCTCGAGCTTTACTTGTTGCAGGCATTTTGGCTTCCTCCCTCGTGGGCCGTGGAACCCATCAATGGATGGATGCAAGTGGTAAAGAGCCTCGACCCCACATGGGCGATTGACAATCTCACCGCACCGTTTCTTCAGTTGCCGTGTTCCGAGTTGCGCATTGGTCAAGGCGAGCTGTTTACTTGTTGGTGTATTCCAGCAAATTTCTCCTCTCCTTTCCCGCGGCAATGTTGAGCGGTATGTATGTACAGACTCATCGTGTATCTCCGCTCGTACCTTGCACCGGGACTAGCGTCGCTGTATGGGCGGCCCGTTCGTGGAGAGCAGAATTGACCAAGCATTGAATGATACGAGCATCGGGTCTTTGTAATCTGGTGACATGGAGGCTACCTCGGAATGAGGTATGGGTTGCGTCGATTCAGATAAAAAGTCAATTGAGTGAGCGATTATTGATTGCTACGAATGAATGATACCTTAGTAGTCATTCATCAATTAGATTTCGGAGCTGTAACAGAGAAAGAGGTGCCTGGAATATCCCTCGTTGTAAGTTGGGAAGTTGCTACTTCGGCTCCGTTACCTGGCCCTTGCCATTGTCTACACTCGCGTCGTCATAGGTGTACCTATCTCACCTTTTCTCGCAGCTTCCCAAAGACAGATTGAAATATCTCGTCCTTCATCTGCTAATCTTCTCTTGTCCACCCCAGCATCGTCCTACCTTAGGTACAACTAATACCTAGGTACCTTACCTTAGTACATACTCCTTTTCGTACCTCAAAAACTCCCTTCTTTCGGCCACTCAGACACACCCATATCAGCAAATTCCAATCGATCTCCATCCTTGCCAGTGACAACTGCTCTGTTTTTGTTTTGTTCCTAGCAGACAAAGCCTGTCGTCTTTGTAAGTCCCACTTTGTAACGCAGCCCCAGTCTGGTTTTCACTCCCCCTGGTCTTTGGATTGGAGTATTATCATCACCACCTCCATGGAAATCCACCTCATCCGGGGCACTCGGGGGTGCGCCAAATCCTGTACTTGGACTTCTGTAGCATTGTACAGTGCACAAAAAGCCTCAGAGTCTCGAGATAGGAAAGATACCTATTGGGCATCACCTGGCGCCTCCTCGAAGCCTGGCTTCCCTCGCACCACACCTCACTGCTCTCTCCCCCGATGAAGATGCTCACCCCCCCTGGGAGCTTGTATCCACTAACACCATGGACCCAAGCAACCACTGAAAGAGACCCTGCTCGCTCGCCTTGACCTCTCTTAGCTGGTGTTGCCCGGGATCTGGACCCATTTTATGTACAGAATCCTTTCCCTCGTTTGGGACAAAGTCTGATTTCTCGCGGGTCGTGACGCTGGTTTCCCCACTTTTCACAGCTCTTGGGTGACTTTTGGTGTCAGATAGCTGATCAACAAAACCACAGAAGAGCCCGCCTTCGCGACCAGATTCATTTGCTGCTTCTTCATCACCCTTCAAGATCGCAAAGGTAGGTCAATTCCTCACTCACGGTCACGCTGCTCTACTTTCGCTCTTCTCGTCCGCCTCCCGGCCCATTGTACGCTCGATAGTCAAGCCAATCCCTGTATAATGGCCGTCTACTCAGTCCTGGGGTCATGCACGTCGTCGCAATCCTAGCGCAAATGCCGGCGTCAGTGTCTTCAGTGACATTTGCCAAGAATTCCGTCAGAACATTTCCTGGATGAATCGCTCTGGACTCGCTCATATGCAGCTCAATTGAACGACATCGCCGCCATGACCTCTTTGAATTGGTGCGACCTTGTCGCTCAGTGGTAGAGGACGAGAATTTGCGAAAGCGTGGGCTGTCTTGTCTGCCTATGGCCACTTTATCGCGGCGCGGAGCCAAGGAAAACTCGGTTGCTAACATGCCTTCCTTAGCAATCTCTCCACTCTAGACACAATGGCCGCCATCAAGTCTCTCATGACCCGCGACGAGGTCGTCCACCAGCTTGCCAAGCGTAAAAACTGGGCCGCCAAGGAGCCTGGTGTTATTGTCGTCTTCTGCATTGTTGGTGTTGGTATGTCACGTCTTTTACCTAAGATGTCTGATAACAATGCTAAATTTCTCGATAGTCGCTATTGGCCTTCTCAGCCTCTTCCTCTACAGGAAGGCCCTTGCTCGCAAGGCCAACAAGGCCTCTACCGTCTAAGCCGTTTGATGCGGATGAGGCCGACGTTGAGGAGAGTGGAGCGTGACCTGAGGCATAGTCATGAGCGTCTTTGGACTATGAGCCTCAGGTAGACGTGGTGTTACGACGAGGTGCCTTCTGCGACACATCGGGTGACCGACTGTGACCCCGTATTCCAGTTAACTGTTGCCGGTTACGTCCCTCACCAATTCCTCGCTTGTCAACTGCCAACGCAATCTGTTACGGATAGCAGAGTTGACTGGCAAATCTTTTGTACATACCTACATACCACCAGATCTCGTGGGACAAATGTGCTGGAGGGCGGGTTCTCGTCGAGTGTTCGCGGCAAGGTGGCTGTATTCTATCTTCTAATGCTACTGATACCTACTCGTTTGAAGCAATCAACAATAATCATCTACTCGAAATCTAGTTCCAAAAACAAACTCCAGCTCGTGAAACCTCTAATCTTAAGTGGCGCCTACTGATTTCATGTTTGTTATGACAGTTACTTTTACATGTGTATTCCATCTCTTAGATATCAGGAATGCGTGTCGTAGAATACTCATGCATGCCATGATGCAGACTAGAGGATACCGTATCAGTAACCTTCTTTAGCTAGCATGTCTGCTATGTCAAGATAGAATGCAATAGCATTGAAATTCTTCTTGATCCCCATCCACTCCCGGACTGTCCAGCCAACTCGATTGGTCCAGTTTATCAGATCCAAGTGGCTCACTCCAAGGAGCGTGCCTTTGTATGTGCCCCAGTGGCTGCTCTCCACACTGACCAGTCCATCGTTGGGTCCCTCGGCCTGTGTCATGACGGCGTGCGGGTGCCGAAATGGACTCAGCAGCGCCGGCCGCTCCACTGCCGCTCCGTACGAAAAGTACCGTACGTCTGGCTGATCCGGCGTGCTCGGATTGAACTCTTCAGCCATGTAGCGTCTCGTCAACTGCGAGAACGCTGCCGTACCGAGGCCAGCCTTTTCAAATGTATGATAAAGTTGAGGCAAGTAATGGTGCAGTGGTGAGACTTCTTCATCAAGGAGGTAGTCTGCAAATGCGCTTCCTCGGTGCGGCGTTGCAACGGTAACCACGGCCGCAACGCGGACTGGGAGCGGAGCGAGGTGCGAAAGCATGTATCGGGCATCAAGACCACCCATGCTATGTGCGACAATTGTGACAGCTTCGGGCATTGGAGCGTGGGCTTCAAGGGCGGAGCGGAGAGCAGTAGCGCGATCGGCAATAGAGGATGATGGAGGCACAGTAGGCGTCAAGACGGTGACGCCTTGCGCAGTTAGGGCATCGCGAATACCATGCCAGTATTCGACAACTGGAAAGTATGGAGAGAGACGGAGTTCAGCGAAGCCAAAGAGGCCGTGGGCGAGGACGATGGGATACTTTGGAGTCTCTATCGCCAAACGTATTAGCATGATAACCTCACACGGTGGGATTAGATGTAGTACCGTATTTTTCTCTTATTATCGCATAGTCGTCGGATATTTCCCTTCCCAACGCCTTTATCCTCGGATCATGTTCCCGTGCAAGGCAAGTGCTGCAAGCGAAGCTTCGATGGCATTGCGCGCCGTATAGTTGCCAAGACAGGGGTAAAGCAGGCGCGCTGCGCCATATTGCCGATCTGTTCATGGATTGTTGAGTCGCATGGGCGCAATGTGATAGAAGTGTTGTTGTAGAGATCCAGTACCTAAGAGCTAAGTCAAGTGGAACGAATGTCTTGAACTGGTGACGTCATGGCGCGAATGCATGTGATATTATTTTGTACTTGTATGGGTGAAGTAGTTGCGTTTGCGCTCCATGTCTAAGAAAAATGTAGAATGAGTAACTCTTTATCTTGGAATTATTGGCTATACCTCGCGTATTGCTACAGGCACATTTTAACTTTTCAATAAAAAAGCCTTCATAATATATAATCTCTGTGGCTCAGATCTTATCTCCTCTATATTCAATGTCGATAGATATTGGGGTTTCCCCTTTTACTTAGGACCTTCAGTGCTTGATGAAATGACAGCCTAACGGCAGATGGAAACTACGATTACACTATTCTTAAATCCATATAGTTCATCAAAGACGCTGCTTACCTGCTGCAAGTGTATGGAAATGGTCTTGTCTTGCTGCAACTGATTCTCTCAAAGTCAAAGTAAATGTTCCGTAAACTGAGCTGGAAATGTTCTGATCAGGTAGGTATTCGGTATCTATGACTCTATTACTAACAATGGGATTCTAGATCCACGACAACCTCAAACTATGTATGACAATAAGGTGATACTGGAGTTACATCCAAGTCTGGGTCTGGGATGTACATGTGCCAGTACTTAACCAAGAACTCCTATTAAAACAGCACATGAAAGGCACCATGAAACTAAGAACTCAACAACCTGTCGGTATTGCAATCAAATGAGGAATTAATGGCACCATGATCGAGCCAGGATCTGAATGAACCCCTCACTCCCTTTCTCAGTCCTATCAAAATCCTCAACACCCAGAATTATCGTTATCATCAGAACATTAAAGCATTTATCCAGACAAGTCATGCTTTGGATCCTTTCAACTCTTTTCGGGAGGTAACTGGCTTGGCGCATTCTCGTTCGTGACACCGCTGTAGGCTGGCCGTGCCTGCATGCCGTCGAAGGGACCAGCCAGGTTCTCCGCGATGGCTTCGTCATAGCTGGGTGGAGCATCGTCATATGGAGGTGCCTCTTGACCCGGAGCTAGTTGTGGTGGATAGAGGGGATCATGGGCTGGCTGAGGAGGAACCTGGCTCGGAGTCTGAGAAGGCCGCTGCTGTTGAGCTGACACTGGGGCTGAGGAAACTGAGTTTTGCCTGGGTGGCAGACGGGGCGGGACGTTATTCGTGAAGGTTGCACGCCCTGGCCGCGTTGATCTAGCGGATTCAACGAGTTCAGGAGGCGGCGTAATACCAGAATAAACCTCGACTTGCGCAAAGTGTAGCGGTAGGAGAATGACCGGGGGGCTCTTGTTGGTGATGCCATTCTTTGGCTTGCCCCAGGCTAGACCAAGCTTCAACTCGAGCTCGTACCTCCTAGAAAGATTACAAGTGACGAATGATGGTGCCACAGTGTTGGGAAGAGGCAAATTCTTCCATACATGGTCTGGAATCACCAACTCACTCCCAACTTCGTCAGCAGGCCCTGTAGTCAACGGGATGTTGATGTTGGGGTTTGACACAACAACCCATCGGTTGATCTTCTGGTTCTGAAGCTCGAGCGCGCGGACATCAGTACGGCCTATAAGCTCCATCTGGAAGGATACTAGATAGACTTGCTCTGGATTGTTGTTGAGCTTTTTGGCGATAAGCCGTAGGGGAACAGGCTTGTTGCAAGTCAAGACGCTTGGGTGAGGAAGGCGTGCTGAAATCTCGATTGCTGGAGCTGGTGCGATATCTGCAGATGACTCTGGAGTAGAGGCTGACTTTGAATCTGTGCCGCTTCCAAAGGTGAAGAGAGAAGACCGCTTCTTCTCTGCCTGAGGGGTCATTGGCCGAAATGTGAAGGGACGACGAGCAAAAGCCTCCTGGGTTGTCGGCTTCGGCCGGGGCGGTTCAATAGGGAGAAACTTCAGACCAATCTGATACCGCCAGTTTTCCTTCAGCAATCCCGGTCTCTGAATTGTAACCTTGATGTAGTATCGAATTTCTGCCTCCATAGGATATCCTGTTAATGATGGAGGTAGTGTGCGGGTGACATGGCGAAGGTAGAGTTGCTTGCTACCATCCATGACCCTAACACCACCAATGCCAAACATTCCTCCGCCCCCAAAACCACCGACGTTGGCCATGCCGCCGATTTTCGACATAGCCATTGGGTCGCTGCATGCATTATTGATGGGAAGCTTGAACTTGAAAGGAAACTCGTGCTCGCCTGCTTGCAGGGGGTATGCACCGTAAGGGTTAGAAGAGCTCGCATAATAGTCATCTGGAAAAACTTGTTGTAGTTTGTATAAGATTTTATGGTTCTCAGCTGCGGTGCTGCCAGGAGGCCGTTGAGGGCTAGGTTGTAGCCTGGCCATGTTCTGTGGATCAAAGGCATTCGGAGCCTGTAGAGCTGTTCCCGATTCCCCTTCAAGCTTGACAACAATGCTTCCAATCTGCTCGGCGCGGCTGAGACCTAGGATGATTCGGCCCTGTACCAAGTCGAGGTTGGTATAGAACTCAGGCTGGTTGTCCAGCGCTATTCGAATAGACATGATGGGCGACCCTCAGGAGAAGACTGAAAATGAGAGAATGAGAGGACCCCTGTGTGACGTGAGTGCTGGATCTGAGATTGTCTCAGACCTAACAGTCCAATAATGTTTGTCGTGCTGGAGTGAGTTGAGCGTGATATAGGTACTAAGCTAGAGATCTCCACGAGAGACTCTTGGTTTGAAGGAGCGTTTCACAATATGGCGTATCCTCTCGAATAGCTCCACGATCTGTCAGTCTTGCATTCTCTGCATGAAGGAAAATTGATCGATTCTAATTGACTCTTTCTTAGACGGATTGCACGGAAAACCTGGGTTTACTTAGTTGGATGTACGTCACCAAGGCTACTCAGCCTGAGCCAAGCCCCGCGATAGGCCTCACCGCACCTGACATGACATGAAGGAGGGGTGACTGACTGTGGCTAATTACTGATACTGTGGCGCATGTGGCTTGCATGATCGGGTGCTTTAGTGCCGTCTCTCCGACAAGCTTTTTGTTGTAGGTACTGAGGTAGGTACTCCATGCAAATCTGGCAACTCGAGATTGTGGCCCTTCAACCGAATTCATGGAGGGCAATCTACCAAAAGTCCCTCAAGCAGGGGTACAATTTGTCTCGTCTACCCAAGCTTTGCACGCGGTCACATCTCTGCTGTGCCGCGATGAGTTATAAGATGTTTGGTGGAGAAGGTTCGAAGATCAATTCCCTGGAGATTGGAAATGCTGGTATCATAGACAGGGCAGGGAGGGAGAGAAGGGGAACGCCCAAGCCAAGCACGAGGTGCTTTGCAATGCAGATAGATGCACAGGACGCATGAAGAGTGTTGGTGATGACAACTTTTCATGAGCGTCACCTGCTTGATCCAGCCTCGAAGCCTGTCGCAATCTCCACTATAACGTCCGACAAGATATCAACCAACACAGTTCTTTGACACATCCATCACATATCAACAACACGGAGGTGGATACAGACCGCAATTGGCACGATACTTTTGTCGGCATTGAGTCTGTCAGGGCAGGAAAGCCCGCGATCGACACCTCATAGCACTCACGGACCCTCTGCCGAGGTGTTTCAACGCCCACAATTTGGCATGAGATGTGTGCTGCATCTCGAACCAACTGCATATCCAGGGTCCCGTCTGTCGACTTGGTGTTTGTCGTTCGAGTTCTCCCGAGGTCGACGAGGTTTCCTTTTGAGTCAGGATCGGCATTGTTCGCGCCGCGCTTCGCAACGCCAATTTACGAGCCCTGTATGATGTGTTCCGGAACCACTCCGCGCTTCTTCAGCACCTCGAAGCTCTGGAGCATGACATGACCCATCCACTCCCGAGTCACATACATAGATCGAGGTGCTTGCGACTTTATTATGGTAACTCCTGATCACCACTCGCGTTAGAAGAGCTCGCGGAATGGCACCATGCGGGCCGCTTGCCGCCCAAAGACCATCAACGCCCCATTTCGCGCTCGTCGACCAACCACGACAAAGCCCGGCCGCTTTCGTGGTCTTGTACCGCCCGCCCGCTGCGTCTGTGCGGTGCGGGCTGCCGCCGTTTCCCCGCCTTTATCCCTTCGTGATTGGCACACTTAGCCCGCCCCATCTTAGCCAGCGCAACGACAATGGAACAAGATTTGTCTCTTGCAGGCAGAGATTGCTATGTATGATCCTGGGCTATACAACCCTGTCAGGCAGGCTCCGGATAAGTTACACCTTTTCTGTCCATGTCATGTTTTGAGTTGCGTAGCCATTTCTGTGCAGTCGTCCTAGTCATGTCAACCCATCACAAACCTTGCAAAACCACTTTACGGATGCCATCCTGGCTTGTGATTGCAAGGATCCAACAACCAACAACCACATGCTTTTTGATGCTTCATACCGTTGGTGCCCTTCCTCTTCACTCTGGCACTTTGCAAGGGCTGGATACCATGTAACTTTGTGCTCCTCAACGTCGATCATGACCAAGCTTGATTGGACGTGTTGGCTCTTACATCAATTATGGTTCGAGCTTATGGCAGTGGTTCTAGTTCGCCATTGGACCGCCCAAAGTGCCGTTTAGTAAAGGCTGATTACCCGTCTCACCCGTTGAGGCCTTGTCTAGCTTGTCTTTACTGTTGCACTGCATCATGGCCCTCCCAACAGTGATCCCCCTCTCTGCAGCGCCCCATGAGTACAGAGCCTCACATGCAGGGCTCCGCCCAGACCAGGCAGATGGCAGATGGTAGAGTTCTGATCAGTCTGTCTATATGTATGGGGGCCAAGCCATCCCGTCTTATTCTCCGAGTCCCCCTTTGCTTTTGACTTGGTTGTCAGCCTGCCATGATAATTTGCCAGCCTTTGTTGGTCGACACCCGACGATGGCAGGCGATTGTGGAAAGACCTGTCCGGCCTCTGATGGCTTCTACTCATACAATCCCAGTGTAGGGGGCAACGCTGTGTTGCTTGTTGTCTTTGCTCTCCTTGCTCTCGCCGCCATCTACTTTGGTATCCGCTCCAAGACCTACCTCTTCTCCCTCGCACTCACCACCGGACTTTTTCTCGAAGTACTAGGATTTGTTGGCCGGATTCTGCTTCACTCGAGGCGAGACAGCCAAAGCCACTTCTTCCTCTTTTTATTCGGAACAGTCTTGGGGCCTTCGCTGATGAGTGTTGCCATCTTCATAATCCTTCCTCACATCCTTGGCATCTATGGAGACCCGCTTTGTCCTTTTAGGCCACTTGTAGCTGGCCTCGTCTTTTGGGGACTCGCTGCAGTCACTGTGTTGTTCGAGCTTATCGGCATCGTCTTTATGGCATATGAATCTAATGGAGTCACAGTATGTTTTCTCAACGATAGAAGCAAATCATTATCATGATACTGACTTGAACAGCGGAAACAAGGAGCAGCGATCACAGCTACAGGCTTGGCCATTCAAGCCTTGTCATTGATAGCGTGCACTGGGCTACACTTCTGGTTCACCCTCAGCTTGAGCACTCGTCGAGGAACCCTTGACGCCCGGCACGCACAGGTCTACTCTTCTTCTCGATTCAAGAAGTTCCTCCTAGGTATGTTGACGTCCTGTGGAATGACTCTCCTAAACTAACACCGTATTCAGCAATGGAGATGGCATCTGCTCTCTTGATTGTATACTCTTTCTACCGGCTTGTCGAGTTTGCAGATGGTGTTTCGGGGGATGTCTTCCAGAACGAGGCTGCTTTCATGGTTGTTGGAGGACTTCTCCCCTTCTTAGCCGCAGCCCTCTTGACAGCCATCCACCCAGGCAATGCCTTTGCTGATGCCTGGGCCCCTACATCACCTCGCGGGATCAAACGTCAAAGTCGACCGACCCCTGTACAATCTCCCACCCCTAGTGGTCATCCAGTCCACCATTTATATGACCCCGACATCCGCAAGCAGATCTCACCGACGTCACCAAAGCACCGGAACTCAGCTGGACCACCTGAGCTTCCACAGGGGTCCATGGGCCTGCCTGCGCATCCGAAGCCGGTGCCAAGGCCCCCGAGTCCTCGGGACCCTAATGCCCCGCGTAAGGGGCCACCTGCACCGCTGAATCTGGCGGCTGTGCGTGCATCACGAAATAGTTGCAGGGCCGAACAGAGGGGTCATGCACCAAAGGATATGGTTCCCGATGGAGAGTTGTGGTGACCAAGTTGGCGGGGAAGTCGATGACAATCATGAGCTACTATTCGTTGTTATACTGGAGAATTGGGTGCGGTTTCAGGGAGCGCTGCTGGCTGGCTTACTCGCTGTGATATGATATATGATATGGCTATCTACTGGCCATGATGGGAATAGGCAGCCTGTGGAATATTTTATTTTGGGTGCTCAAAGGTGCTGGAATTTATGGTTCTCAGGCTGAGGACACTTGGGGGTTTTCAGGATGTTGGATTCCAATTGTTACTTGTATGGGTGGCGGTTCTGAATTATATATAAGGTATATATATATCTATGCGTCCACTCGGGCACCTGCCTCTGCGTCGCATCTAGGTTAATGTGAATTTAACAAGTAACGAGTTCCTATGCCAGACAATACCAAGAAGATTACTACCAGGTGCACTGATATTCGATGTTGCGATAAGATGCCATGGCTTTGACAATTGACCAGTCTCAACGAGAATAGGTCAGTTTATGCTGGACTCGGTTAAGATTGTCATTCTTCACTGAGGGAACTCAAGCTCTAGCTAGGCTCATGTACAACTCGTCTGGCTAAATCAACCATCCTTTTGCATTAAAGCCAATACTTCCCTGTTGTGTTTCCACAGTCTCTTTCAAATGTCTGGACTCCCAGGCAATACCTGATAAGCTACGGAAGCTTGTGGACGTGTTTCAAGGGTTATTGCGGGCGCAAAAGATGATTTCAACGCAACCTTGTGTCATATTGTAGTAGGGTCGCAAATGGCTACTTGATACATATTGGTTATCCTTGCAGCATTCATGCAACGAGAAACTGCCACCAACTCTAATCTCAAGGCTGCGCAGATCGTTCAGCATAACGTGACTGTCAAAGTCAACACCCAGAGTGCCAAGATGGTCTGTCAATAGTGGTATTGTTGACTGGAATGTAGGGGTTACGGCTCACGATGTACGTACAGTATGCCAGGCACAGAGGCATGCTTGTGCCGAGTTCGCGACTCGCCGGGAACGGGAGGGCAAGACAAGATCGACCGGATCGGCCAGATTTGACGCTATCGGAAATATATTTGACCCATTAGTGAATACAATGGATCTATTGGATTGAAGCCGAGTCAATATTGCGAGGTTGCCACTGGCTTCACATTACCTAGAGAAAGCAGTGAAGAAATAGCAGGAAACAGGTCACAAGAGTATGGTATCTTGTCTCAAGACGCATGCCTGTCTCTCATACTTCTTGGTCGTTGTAGAGTCGGGCTCCTCGTGGCCCAGCCTCTCTCAACTATGTTGCCCTGCTTTAGGAGTTGAGATAAGGAGTCTGATGAAGGCTGGCATGAGGTCTCAAAATAAGTTGTCAACTCTATACTAGTACTATTCCTGTCGATCCAAGCTTTTGAGCATACCCTACCGAAAGAGGGCCCCTCGTGTAACGTGGCCGCGGGTTTGGCTCAAGATGTCTCATGATCAAGAACAGAAGATCAACAGCGCTTAGCCAGGTCCGGCCAACAGAAACTCCCACCAACGTTTTGGCTCTCGGTGGACGACAATGTGGCTTTATAGACCTCTGCCCTATACCCAGGAATGCCCAAAACTGTCTGGAAGCGTACGCCATGGCTCGTCATCTCCCTCTAAAGAATGGGATTACCCCCATAGACCACGATTCCTCTCTTCTCCAACACACACTGCACTTCTAAATGCTCAGGCACCTATGTCAGAAACTGAGTGACTCTTCATATCTATCACCAATGTCTTGCTCATTTGCACGGATATCGGATATCATCAATCGCAAGCTCGGTAGAAGTCGTCCTTCCGAGTACGACGACGACAACGAGAAGACGCGGGCTATATCCATCACCACTACTATCACCATCACGACGACGGCGACGGATTCGATTGGGTAGGATGGTGGTCCTGGAAAGGGCCGACTTTGAGCCCAGGCACGGCAATGGTCAATCTGTTTTCGACCTCAACGTCGCCCTGATGGTCATCACTAATATCTTGATGATCCTGCGATTGTATGTTCGTGGCATTATGGCCAAGAGTCTTGGGTGGGATGATGGGTTGGCTGTTGTTGCCTGGGTAGATACTCCTTGTAACATCCCATCAAAACCAGAGTACCCTAACGTATGACTAGGGCCTTGTCATGGGCTTTTCTTGTATAGAAATCGTCCTCTTGACGAAGGGTGTTGGATATCACATACAGGATGTGCCGAGAGAGACGTTTCTTCAGCTTTTGTCAGTATGTACCTAAGCATTGAACCCTACAAGCATACTCCAGACATTGACTGTTCATTGCTACAGCTATTTCCTGCCGACAAGTTAGTTTTCATCTTGGCTGGTGGATTTGTCAGGCTATCAATCCTTGCTTATCTTCCTCGCATCAACAAAGAGAGTAAGACAATCACCCACTAACAAGTTCCTATTACTGATCTGAGCCTACAGGGTCTTTTATGGCATGCGTCTATGGAGTTTTTGTGGCAACCATAATCACTGCTGTGACTTCATTCTTGTTTGTCCTTTTGTCCTGTAGCCCGGTATCGTATGTTGATTCCTTTCTCTCCCTTGTAAAACACTCGGAGACTGAGTTCAATAGAGACGTATTCGACGCCGCCAAACCAAACAGACAATGCGTTTCGAAATATAGCCTGTCTCGTATGAGATGGACTCACTCGATTATGTCCACTATCCTCAACGTTGTGATACTCAGCCTCTGTATATGGGTTTCAGCGTCAACCAACAAAACACGAGCTCAAGCCATCAAGATGACGTTGATGCTTCTGCTTGGACTGTTTGCCGTTGTTTCAACAATCACCAGGCTCATTCTTCTGCTTACAACCAACATGAATGTGGACATGTTAGTCTACCACTGCGGTGTATTAAGAATGAAAACTGACATATACTATAGAACTTACAGCAGCCTTCGAGCAGCACCATTCTTCCCCCTAGAGATCAACTCGGGTCTCTGGTGCAGTTGTCTCCCTGCTTTCCAGCCCCTTTTTGAGTGGACCAACAACCAGTACTATGGTCATTACAACATTAGGAAATTATCTCGAAGTAGCGCCCAAGAGCCCCTGAATGATTCTTGGCACAGAGACTATATGATTGCAAACCCTCACGTCTCAATCCACGGGCAGCCAAGAGATTTAAGAGGGAAGAGGAAGGCATCGGATGCTGAATCAACTACTGGGTTCGCAATGTTGGAGAATGAAGGAGGCATCAAGTTAACCACTGAGTTTTCGGTGCATGTGGAAGACAAGGTGTATACCGGAGAAGGGTCAGAAGACATAGTATCGAGGACACCAGCGTGGAACGCATTCTGAGAGAAATTGTCCGGTATTGATAGTACAAGTTATACTACTATCCCTCAACAATCCTGTAATATTGGAGTCAAAAAAGAAAGAGAAAAAAAAGAGAGAAATAGCCATTGAGGCAGTATTGGGGCGTTGTATGGATCTCAGCACCCTCGTTGATATTGACAAAGAGTTTTATGCATAAACGTGGTTAAGTAATATATTGTTCAACAAATGAATGAGGTTTGCTGACGAAAAGTTCTATTTTTAAAAACTAAATCTTCCGGTCAACCCAGAACAAGTACAAAAAATCGAGCACGACTTTGCCGTGTTCCTTTGTTTCGAATATTGGCAGCTCTAATAGGCGATGAACAAAGGACTTGATTCAAGTACCTAAGTTGGGTTTGTACAACCATCACCGAATATCAGCGTCTAGAGTCTGGGCGGGTTGGCGATTGTAGTTCAAAAGGTTCTATATTGTAATAATAGTCAGTAGTTTAAGACAGAAGCTGTCGATAAACTTGGGCGGGCACAAGACGTAAAAGTGATCGATGAAGAGTACAGTAGAGACGACATGTTACTTGGCCTACTGAGAGGGGAATATGGAGTAGAAATGAGCGTGATACTAGGCATTGAATGTTCACCAGAATTAACTCTCAATGGAGTTGTTTTGCAGTAAAGATGTCTGTACGAAGACGTTCTCAAGAATGTGATGCAACACTTAACCAGCATTGCCCGTATTCAATCCTCTCAAGTCCCTGTTCGAAGAGAACACTCATCTTGAGGGCCACTACACGGACACTCTTGATGGACAAAGCCTGTTCAGCTCCAAAGGACGGTTTTTCACCAGGGTTATTAAAGCCTCCGAGACCCTCAGGAATTGCCCATGCCATGACCAGAGACTCGTTCTCAGACAACATTCTTCTAATCCTTCTGAGACCAGATTTCAAATCTCAAAACGATGCAAGATAACAAATCGGAGACGGGACAAGAGGTCCAGGAGACAGGACAAACAGTGCAGCACCACCAACAACCATCCCTCAAAGACGATGGCTCCGGATCTCCTCGTAGCCAGAACGAGCCTTACTTCGATGATTCCCCCACCTCAACTAAACCAACCAGGACTCAAGTGGCTCGAGAGACCATAGAAACATACAACAATTACAGAGATAAGCGAAAGACAAAGGATCTCAACTGGTGGGGAAGCAAGCAGCATGAAGCCGAAAGAGGCAATCCGGATCGTGAATTTCAGTTTGCACGGAACATGCCAGTATCAAACGATGATATCAAGAGTGCGCAGCAAGCGTATAATGCCAGAATAACTGACCCTGTTACAGGTAGACCCAGCCCGCTGGGCCCTCACTTGCGACCTACAACTCCTCCAATGGAGAAAGCTGAGAAGCAGATCAAAGGTCTGGAGGACCAAGGGGTTAATGTAACTCCTGGACTGAGAGAGGAAGTGACTCATCATTTTATCTCCAACAATGGGATCCATGCAGCTCTCTTAATCTGGTGCAGAAACAAGAAGGATGTCCCTGTCCAGTATGTCAACGAATACATCAAGAGCATGTCTCGACTGAAGCTCGAAATGGCCACGCAGCAGCGTGACGTAACTGAGAAGCTAGGACAAGCCATCAAAGAGTGTGAAGCAAGGGAGTCTCGCTGTCAGAAGCTGCAAGCTGAAAACAGCAAGCTCAACATGGAAATACAAAGGCTCAAAGAGGAAAAAGAGAAGACAGATATACAAGCGAGCCCTCTAGTAACTACACAAGATGTTCGTCAACTGGCTTTGTATCCTGACATGACAGCAGTGGGCATGGCGGAGGAGGAAAAGGGAAAGGCGCACCTTGAGGATTCCTCAGTGCAATACAACAAACATTCTATCCCGCCTCCAGCTACCGTACAGCTACCTAGGACCCCGTTGACTGCTGTTGGAGAAGCCTCCGAGTCTAGTCAGAGCTCCCCATTATCACCCGTAACCAAGGAAAGCTTGGAGAAGAAGGGCTGGTCAGTAAAAGCCGCAAAGCCCAATGCCACTCGGCATGATGCCTGCAGAAAAAGGGTCGAGGAATTGGAGTTACAACTTCAAAACCTCAAAGAGGAGCTTCGGGCCAGAAACGACGGTACGAGAGTCCAGGGAAAACCCAACTACACCACAGTTGATAGTCTAATCAATGCAGTTCGGAAGGAGAATCAAGGAATCGATGACGAAGAAGAAGCACCGAACCTCGTGGACCGAATCAACTATCTGAATTTGGTCTGCTTCTTCCGAACTCGCAACTATCTTCAACTAGCTCTACGGGAGGGCAATCATACATTGGCAAAAATTCTCCTGAATGACGCTGATAAATGGGTCAAGTCATGCAAAGAGTATCTCCAAACGATGGACCCAGAGGTCAATCAGCAAGTTGAAGGCTCGATGTTAATCCTACATGGTATGCGTCAAGTCTTAACAACCAAAGACGAGAGTGTGCTAATCCAAGGGGTCAAATACGTCAAGCATGGACGTAATGAACTCAGTAAGCTACCAAAGAGTGACTCTTTTGCGCAGCTTGTCCAACTTGCAGATTCTATCCTCCATGCGACCAAGTACGATGAGAAACAGAATAGTCTGGGTATCAAAGGACTTCCGTTCAATCCCTTTAGAAGGAAGAACAAGAGCCGATACACCAAAATTCAGGGGACTATCAAGGACGACCCTGCCATGAAGGCAGAGGCGTTACATCTTACCGGCGTCCATTCTCCTTTATCTCCCCAGAAATATAGAAAGGACAATTGAGGTTAAGGCTTTGAGCCGGGCGAGCACATCGACTGAGGGGAACATTTTTAGTTTGAGCATCATGATTCTTGTTGACAGAGTCGTCTATAGACTATTGGCAGAATGTTAGGCTTGTCGTATGTGTTTCAGTGATTCCTCCCAAATTCCTTTAGCTATTGTTCTTATTCTCTATGGGCTCTTGTAACTTGGTATAGTCTATTTTTCTAAAACAATGCTGAAGCCAAGATCCGTATACTGCCTGAGTGGCTTGTCATCTTTTATATATAAATGATATATCCCCATTTCTCAAGTACCAGGACTATGGAGCACTGTAGCCCCCATCGATAACAAAGTTGGCACCAGTGGCGTATGTGGAAGCGTCTGATGCTAGGAACAGATAAGCACCTTGGAGCTCATGAGGCTCGCCCTCACGGCTGTGTCCTTATTAGCAAATCGACTGTATGCAGATAGAGAAATCATACCCAAGAGGAATCTTGTCTTTCCAAATGTCCTTAGTCTCTTGTGGCACAAAGTTGGAGATCTCCGTAATGATATAACCGGGGGAGATGGCGTTGGCACGAGCATATCGAGCCCACTCAACAGCTAGACTCTTGATGAGGTGAATGACACCAGCCTTGGCGGCATTATAAGCAGCCTGGAGTTGAGGAGTGTTTACGATGCTTCCACTCATGGATGCCGTGGCAATGAAACTACCAGATGTGTAGTTTGTCAAAGGTTGGCTATTGGTATCGGTCCCCTCGACCTTCTGGCGACGCCAGTGTTTAGCTGCAGCTTTGGCACAGTAGTAAGTGCCGTCCAGGTTGGTCTGGACAACGTCACGGTAGTGATCAAGAGGGCCATCGACCATGGGGCCTTTCGTCCAAGGAATACCGGCATTGGCCACGAAGATATCCAACCGACCGTTAAGGTCCTTGACTGACTGGTCGACAGCCTTCTCAACAGCTTCTGCATCTCTCATATCAACCTGATAGGCCTTGACTGGAGAAGTTTCGCTAAAAAGTGGATATTTGGGCGGAAGTTACAAATACTCTACCTGAGACGTTGTATTTCTTGGAGATTTCATCAGCACGCTCTTCAGCTTTGCTGCTGGTACGGTACCAGATTGCAATGTTGGCACCGACTTCAGCGTAGGCCTCGGCAATAGAAAGGCCGATGCCAGCAGCGGCACCGGTAATGATGGCAGTCTTGCCCTGAAGAGAGAAACGCTTCAGAATGGAGCCTCCATCGACCACGCGATTGTTATCATGGACGAAGTTGCCTCCATTGAGGGGGCTAAGATCAGACATGTTGAGTGCTGCTTCTCCAACAAATAAGGTATACAAAGTGATGGGGGGAGACAGAAGAGAGACCGTGTCTCAAAAGACATGATAGTGAAGATTGCAACACATGAGCCTTTATACGATCCAAGGATAGCAATTGCTGGCCAAATCCCCTCCCCTTGTTCCGTGCCCCGGAACCTTTCCCTCTTTGAAGACCCTCTGTTTATTATCAACAGTCAATGGCACCGACGACTCACGGCCCTTCGATACCAAGAGGCTCTCCCTAGTTGGGACATTCCGAAGTCTTGGACAGGACAATTCCTTGTTACCACCGTTGTTCTGTCTCCATCGTGGAGTATTCGGAGTTGCCCAAACAAGACGAGTGAGAGCGCAACAAACTAGCGGTCGAAGGAGCATTTGACGACTAAAGCCGTTAGTTGTATAAAAGAAGAAAGGCTTGATGGAGACATTCTCGGCTGTCCGTCAATGAGACCGTTGATTCCATGATATTGAGCCTCTGATTGGCTAGGACCCTTGCTTTGGGGATTGTGGGAAGAAGTCCCTAGGGCCACTTCATAAGGTTCCCCATCAGCAGCTCCTCCACTGTAAAGTAGTGGAGGAGCTTCATGATACAGTAGTACTTATGGACCTGGAGCACCTGTTAGTTGTTACCCCTCATAGGTCCCGTAAGGTAGGTAGGTAGACGCCCGACTCTTGTCGACTCCTGTCTTGAAATTCTTCAATTGTGAAGGGAACTGGCTTCCAAATGGAAGGTGTGATTGAATCTATGACCATGATAAGTCAATATAGGTAGGTCTAGGTCTTGTATCCATGGAAAGATCTTTCCTATGCATAAGTTCTGGTAGCATCGATTGAGGAGGATGAGACAGTGTCGCACTTGCCTGTGTGTTTAGCGGGATACGTTGTCTACGTCACATGCCCCCACCATCATGATGCAGACTCAATGGAAGGCACCTTCGTGGGGTTCTCAACCTCCCCTCCAAAATCTATCGCCTTAATAAATCGAAATCTTGAACACCATTTACTTTTGGAATTTGATTTTTCATCAAAGCACATACTGGCTTGTGTAAACTCTCATTGAATGCGTCCTCAGTGAGCTGTTCCTCAAACAATTGATATACACAACCTACTCATCCTTTCATCCATCATGGCGAATACAGCAGCTTCCTCTAGGTCTCATCGTCCCTATGATTCAAAGCTTGGAATAGTCACAGGTGGCTCTCGAGGTTGGTCTACTACCAACCACTTCCAATTTCCAAGGTCGCTGACTCGGCCAAGGCATTGGTGCAGCCGTTGCTGCGAGACTCGCTGCTAAAGGATGCAATCTTCTCCTTGTTTACACTTCCAACTCGTCCACAGAAATAGCTAGAAATCTTTGCAACGAGCTATCAACTCAACACAGCATTCAATGCCTTGAAGTACAGGCCGATTTGGGCGAGCCGTCCGAAGCTTCTCCCAAAATCATTGAGGCTGCACGCCGCCTTCATGATTCATATAACCCGAACAAGCCTTTCCAAATCGATATACTAATCAACAATGCCGGTGTCTCGTCCAACCAGTATATGAATGATGAAAGACATGGAAAAATCCAAGAGGTCGAGTTTCACCGCGTCTATAATGTCAATGTCTTGGCCCCTCTGCTCTTGACCCAGGCTGTCGCCCCGCATCTCCCCACAAACCGCGCGGGCCGCATTGTCAATGTTTCCAGTGTATCTTCGTCTATCGGGTATCAGGGCCAGTCCGTTTACGCCGGGAGTAAAGCGGCCTTGGAAGCAATGACACGGACCTGGAGTCGTGAGCTGGCTACTCGTGCTACAGTCAATGCTGTCAACCCCGGGCCTGCTTGGGGAGATATGTACGCAGCCGCTGGACAGACTTTCTGGAACATAAACCAGCCTTATGTTGACGCAGCCCCATTGGCGCAGTACAACGGGGAACCGGAGGTTTTGGCTATGGCTGGGACTGATGCTGAGCGCTTTGATCGAACTGTACGTGAGAACATGGGTAATCGAAGGCCCGGGTTTACGACCGAAATCGCCGGTACAATTGATATGCTCTGTTCAGAAGAGAGTGGGTGGACAACAGGAAGCGTAATTTGCGCGAACGGAGGCATGAAAATGTCAATCGCTTAGAAGTTTTCTCGCACCCTTTCGTCACACGTCAGCAAAGACATAGATGAACGGACCGATCCAGAACTTCAATAGTTGTCACATCCGAGCGGGTTCCCGCTTCATCACCAAAGAGCAACCCGGGTATCTGGCCTTTGTGATTGCTCATACTAGCAAATTATAGCACGGGCTTCTACAAGGCAAGTTCAGCCGGTTTCAGAACAACCGCTGGTCGGGTGAAAAATGACCAGGCATACAGTCGATCATCGATTTCCGTCTTTTCATGTGGTTAGACGCATGTCGCTCATGTCGAAATGACAATGAAGAATTTATGTCAGAAAACGACCCCTTGTATAAGACTGCCTTCATAGCTCGTCGCCTTATGCTTGCCCAAGGACATAACTGCGACTGCTACTACAAGCATAATCGCGGCTATGCTGTTGGCGTCCGGGGGTACGGCCAACTAATCAGCCACTTGTGCTAAGCAATACATATATATCTTGGAGGTCCGACGGCTTTTGGCAGAAATGAAACGGTAGCGCTTCGTAAAAGGGGGTGAAAGCCCTGTCATAGCTGTGTGCAGCCATCTACACCATAAATGATGCCGAGTACTTTGCAAAAAGCCGCCCTGACATTGTTGGCAACCTCATGTAGACGACATCAAGCATGTTGGTTTCACACTCAATGTTGTGCGACAACGTTTAACAGATTCGACATATCTGTCAGCTTGACAAAGCATGCTTGTATCACACGATGCTGTCGCATCTGGGGTAGAAGCCGACGATACACAGGGATTGCTTTGAGATCGAGGTATACGTCTGGTTTAAGTGCTGGTCGGGGGCATTCAAGCGACCGAACAGGACACAAAGGGGGTTCCTGCCAGTGGAACAAGAAGATCCGGGGCACATCTCAAGAGAATTTCACTTCATCTTGATAACATTATTGAAACGGCCCTCCGCTCGACGCTTCGTCCGATCCTTACGCCTCCCTTTTGAGGTTCCAGTGACAAGCCTGTCACGGTCTGAGGCATCCTTTAGCTTCATTTCCTGAGCAAACTCGGACAGGATGCTGACTCTATCCCGCGATGACAGCTTGGGAACTTGAGGAAGTACTTGAAAAGTTTCATTTTATTTCGTCCCCACGCAAAGCGATTCTTCCGAGTCATGAAAAAGAATAAGATATAAGCAAGTCTGAAACACCTCAAGTCATACAACACACATGCGGGTCGTGTATGCGTATACTCAGGGACGGAAGGTTAGTTATCCCTGCAGACTACATTACTTATTTGCAATGGGTCCAGCATTTGGAAGTGACCAAGCCATGTGAAAAGGGCTGCCGCAAACTAGAATAAATTTTAATGAAAGCTACCCCTCTCATGAACTATAGTCTACGGCGAAGTTGTCACATTTATCTTTTGGTGTTGTGTGTTCAACTGTTGCTCCTGAGAAACATCCAGAAGACTCATGACGAGGAAGCTCACAGCCTCGACTCAGGGCTAAGATACTGTACAAAGCTTTCTTTTTATACCCATACTCTCTTGAGCCGTGTTTGTCTGGTCAAGGCAAGTGGCCATGTAGAGGTTGAAGTACAGTTTCGGCCTCAAGAAGCGCCAGAGGTGGCCGAAGCAGCTCTGCATGTTGGCAAAGAACACGTGCTTTGACGTTAGATGACGGACAGAGATTGTTTTGGCCTTGAAACCAAGACGCAAAATTGGCACAGAGATTAAATGCGTTGTACCTTTGGTTAGGCGTGTTGACCCGATTTCGTGCTGCATCCTTCATGATGATTCATGCCAGTTCCCGCGGTCTTTGGACTCACAACCACTCACAGATCAACTTCTGGCATCAGTCACACACTGCCCAGAGTACCTGCATATCTGTTGACGGTCAAGTATCTGTCAGTATCAGTAAGTCAAAGCTACAGGTACGTCCCTGCTAATGCAATGAGCTGCTCTTGAGTTCTCTCCGGAGCTGTTTCGAACGTCCCAATAGATCCCACAGATCGATCACTAATAGCCCCTATGCGAATATCTTGAAACATTTGCCATAGAACGCGAAAGTGTCAAGTTGTAAGGTCAAAATCTCTGATCATGTCAGCCAACAAAAGATATGAAAGAGAGGCAACGCCCATGAGTTCCAAACATTGGCTACAACTCATTTAGTCGTCGCCGTGTGACTTCGGAGATTGATCCTCTGACACACTGATACCTTGCCTGACTTAGTTCTTCACGATCATTGTGTCTTGTCCTACTTAAGTACGGGTCACCAAGTCGACGGCAACGCCTACTTCTTTCTCTCCCCTCTCTGCTGTCAACACAACATCTTCCTCTCTTTCATATCTGAAACTCTTTGCCAGTTCATCTCTCAAACTTCATCCCCACTTCGATCTAACAATGTCAAGCGGTTCAACACAACCAGATCCAGCGTTTGCGGCCAAACTGGCCCGGCGTCAACAACTGAACTACAATTCCATGGTTGTCTTTGCTGCAGCTATGACTGCTTTCTACTTCACCATTTGTGTAGCCATTCTTCTCAGAAGGCTTTGCGTTGATCTAGGTGCCTCGCGCAAACCAAACAACGCTACAGCGATCTTCCGGTAATGATCTGTCCTCACCTGGAACGGGTCATTGGTTTAACTGTATCACAGGCGCCTGAGAGCGAGTGCTCTTGTAAACATCGTGAGGCTACCATCGGGAGGATATACTCTTGCTGTGTTCGGATATCTAGTTATCAACGCCATAGTCACTCTTACTTACCTGGACAACGACAATATGTCACTTCTTTCCAACATGGCCGCTCGAACTGGATGGTTAGTCTTCAAACAAATTTCTTAACAAAACTTCTAATAATGCAATACATGCAGGATGGCTATTGCAAATCTCCTCATCGTCGCTCTTCTCTCCCTCAAAAATACTCCCGTTGTCATATTCATGACCTCCTCTTATGAACGCCTCAACATTCTCCATCGCATAACCGGTTACACTACTCTCATCTTCACCATAGTGCACTCTTGCAGTTACGCTGCCGTGTTCGGTGCCCAAAACTTTCTCCAGCGTTTGCTCGTTAGAGAAGAAATCTTTGGCATGGTCGCTATGGGCTCATTCCTAGTCCTTGGCTTTGCCGGTGCTGTCCTCCGGACGTGGTGGTACGAACTATTTTACTACCTCCATGTGGTTTTCTGGATCCTTGCTGTCATCATGACCGGTCTCCATCAGCCGGAGCCTAGCAAGAAGGTTTTGTACGTCATTTTTGCTTCAGCCGGAATTTGGGTCCTCGAGCGAGTCATCCGCCTCGCACGTATCATCGTTAACAGCGCCAATAACACCGTCACTCTCACGCCGCTCCCCAATGGCGGCACTCGTGTCACACTTGCCAAGACACCATATGGATCTTCATCTGGCAAACATGGCTTCCTTTGGATCCCCGGGGTACGCGCCATTGAAACCCACCCTTTCACCATGGTTGCTACCGATCCTCTCGAGTTTGTTGTAGCTGCCCATGACGGATTCACTCGGTCTTTGCACAAGTGTGCCCTTGAGAGCCCGGGAATCAAATTGAAAGGGTCGGTCGAGGGTCCTTACGGTAACCACCCTGATGTCAAGGGGTATGACAAGGTCATGCTTATAGCAGGGGGTAGCGGTGCAAGCTTCACGGTTGGCGTGGCTCTAAATATACTCAAAAGCCTAGACACAGATACTGAGATCGACATCGAATTCGTATGGATGATCAGGAAACCAAGCAAGTCCACGTTAAAAACGGTGATGTCGCAATACTAACCAATCTTGCAGCATATTTCACCTGGTTCGCCGAACATATCGAGACTCTACGTCGAGACCATCGTGTCTCGACCAAGATCTATGTAACACGAGCTTCAGAAACCGAGATTGTCCCCCAGAGACAGCTTTCCTCCGGAACGCAAGCTTCTTCAAGTAGCACTTTTGTCGAGCCTGACCCAGAAAAAGACGGTCTTTCCCACGTCGATACTACCCGATTATCACTTGACATTGAGAAGAACGAAGTTCTCCCACCTGTGATAAATGCTTCCCTAGGTTATGTCTTTCACGTTGGGAGGCCGGATGTAGCTTCACTTGTGAAAGAACTGATAGAGAGTACGCCATCCGACAAAAGAGTGCTGGTGATGGGCTGCGGACCACGGACACTCATGTCAGCCGTTCAGAACGCGGCTGCTGACCGTATCGTGGAAAACAGAGCTGGTGTTGAGTTGCATCTGGAGCAATTTGGGTGGTGAGAAAAAGTTCATGGTTGATTTTATTGCATGTGATTGCAGATCTGAGCTGGAATCAAACGATATGAGAAATGATGTTGAGGTTGACGAGCAACCCAATCAGTTAAAAACACGCCAGGAAATAGCAGCATCCATCAAATCTCTGGCGTTTTGGCTCTTGAGCTTTTGGTAATGCATTGATTATCATATCGTATCAGACATATGATACATATATACACATATACATATCCTTGAAACTATAACTAAAAAAAGGTATGTACCAATGTCCATCCAGAACAAGGACCTGTTGGGTATAGAGCATCCAAAACGCAATTCATCCGTCATTGACCCAACCCGACGCCTCCCTTTTTTTTTTTCGCTGCTTATGAATCCAAGAGTTCCGGAACTATTCGACCGTAAAATATATATAAAGATGGGAGAAAAAAAGGTATCAGCAATAATTATGGTGCCGCATTATCGCGACTATCTTCGCATTGGTGGATCGAGGGTTGTGAAGACCGGCGCCGAGTACTGAGGAACTTGGCACTGATAACCTTAGTTCCATGTGACACCTTATCCAAGAACCCCTGAGACTTCTCCTTCATCGTGCTTTGTCGGCGCGCCCTCCCAGCAATCACTGTCTCCATGGGCGACGGCATCTCTTCATCCGGCTGTCTGAGGGCATCACGCACCGCAGGGCAAGGATCGACGAGTTGCTTGGCATCGCTGATAAATTGGAGAAAGACTGAGTAGGACATGCAAACAGCCTGGAGGACAATGACGACGACGAAAGCCGTTCTAACGGTGCCTCCGTGCTTGATTATGCCGTACATGACGAAGGGGAAGAATCCGGGGCCGGAACTACCCATAGTGATAAAGGCGGCAGCACGCTTGGTGCGTCGACCTTGACCGCGAAGACCAATGGCAAAGATAAGAGGGTATATGGGGCCCTCGAAGAAGTAAAAGAGTACGATGGGTATAACAAGAAGGTTAGGGTTGGGTGGACGGACAACCACAGGAAGAAGGGCAAAGACGAAACAGCCAGCGATGCAGGCGGTGAGGATGGTACGGGGTCGTGGGAAGCGGGAACGATATACAGAGAGATATGCAAGGCCAGCGGCCATGAAGCGGGACACAGCAAAGGCGGTATGCGCGATGAGGAGATAGTCGGGTATTGAGAGTGCGATGCCAGGTGGTTTGTCGGGGTTGGGAATGTCGCCTGCACCTTCGGTTGCTTGCTCGCCGGTGTTGGGTGTGTTGGGGAGTATGGATATCATGAGGCTGCGGAAGTAGATGCTGAAACACTCCTGGGCAGCGACGTATGTGTATTGAGCAATAACGGCGAGGATAAGGCTCCATGTGCGGAGCTGTAGACCGCCTCTTTTCTTCTGAGGATCCATAGGAAGATGCTTGGCGGACTGCTCAAGCTCACGGTCACTCACTTCGGGAAGTGGCATGTAGTAGAAGAAGAGCCCGAGGGCAACACACAGGAGTGTGATTCCTAGATATGTCCATTGCACGTTGATGAGAGTCATGCTGGTCGCGCTGCTCTGTTCCACAATGCCCTTGAAGAAGACTTTCTGGGCCAGCAGGCCGCTGAGAACACTGCCCGTGCCTTGGATACCTTGCGCCATGAGCACGCGAGTCTCGCCGTATTCGGGGGGCCCGCAAAGTATTAAGAATGCATTTGCGCCAACCTCTAGAATTGATAGACCAAACCCGACAACGAAGTTGCTGAGCATGAATCCGGCGTATGATTGGGTAACAGCCGAGGGCCAGAAGATGACAGTTCCAATCCCATAAAAGCATAGCCCGACGATAAAAGTAACTTTGAAGCCACCAACGCTGTCGTGGCCGTTGGCCTTGTGCCGCCTCGATCGGTTGTGTTCGTCGCGCCGAAGAATCCATTCGCCGACTAGCAAGGGCCCAAAGAAGTAACCGCCTCCGAAGTATACAGACGTCATGCCAAGTGTTTCAGCTGTGGTCATATTGTCGACTTTCGCAATGACGTTGTTCAAAGTATTGAGTAGGCCGTAGGATATTCCCCATAACAGAAATAAAATGGACACAATTGTGCAGTATTTGAATGACTGCTTCTTGTTGCATTTGAGCATACTTTTGGGTTTTGTCATGTTGACGAAGCCAAAATAAACACCCTCGACAGTTCCTGTTGAAGACGTCATAGTTGTCGATGTTTGAAAGGTCCCATTGCTCTGGTACTCATGTTGCGCAGGACGAGTTGAGCCTGGCTCGTCGAAAGGTGTCGTCAAAAATTCCATTGCGCTCATGGGAGCATTAGCATTGAGAGGCTGTGCGCCGGTTTGCGCGACAGGAGGGGGCTGTTGAATACTGGCGCGATGGCCTGTTGAAGGCGTATCTGAGTCGTTGGGCCCCTTGGGTGTACTGGCGCGGGTTCCATTCGGGTCGTAGAGCATGGAGGGGAGCAGCTTGAGGACCAGGGGCTTCAACGTCGGGACGCAGGCGCACATCATACCAACGTTAACCTCAACAGCACTCCACATGAGCGATCGCGAAGCGTTCCAGGCAAAGTCGGTCTGCCCACCAAATCGAGACTGGGGATCGGCAGTCGTACTTGTTGGTGCTGTAATGGCTTGCTGAAGGTAGTAGATTCTGACCACATCGACAACAGTAACGAATATTCCAACGGTGAAGGTGAGGACCAGAATTGTTTTCTGGCGAGAAGGGAGGCGCATGCCGGTGAGGACAGGTATAGGTAGCGCGAGAATGGCCAGGTCCGTGACGATGTTGACTGGTGAGGAACATATAAACTCGGTAAGTAGTGGTATACATTTCGCGCGTTCGTCATAGTTAACATCCCAGGCGGCTTGGGTCGGGCGGCATTGGAAAACATTCATGAAGGTGAGAATCACACCAGCAATATTGACGACCGCAAGTGTCAACCAAGACGCGAATCGAAGTACTCTTTGGGTGTGCTTGGCTAATCGGAGGTAGAAAATGAGTACGGAGGTTTTGGTGGCCATCAACGCTGGATTGTACAGGATGGAAAAGACATATTCGCAACGGCGAAGGGCGGGTAAGCGGTTGGGGTCGATGTTTTCGTCGTGTCGTCCGAGGCCATTGTGAACGCCGAAACAGATGGTGAAGGAGAGGAAGAAGGCGAAGAGCCATGCGAGGATCATGACGCGGTCATCCCAGGTGACATTCCTAACAATGAAGGTCCGCGAGACGATTCGTGCTGCGACGAAGACTGTAGCGAGAACGAGAGTGGCCGTTGTGACGGCGAAGACGACCGGCCCACGATCGGGAATGCCTCCATCGTCGGTGGAGGCCGAATCGGACATATCGAGGACGGAATTGGAAGAGACATGGACTCGTCACTCGTTGAAATTGGGTGTGAAGCTGAGATCGAGAGCGGCTTGACAAGTTGGAGCCGTTGCTAGCTTGATGAGCGTGCCATGTCTTCCAAGGTTCGATGCTGGAATATCGGGACTGGATTCAGGAGATTACTGGGAGAGTAGGAGTAGGATGAAATTGGATCGGCAAAAGAGTCGGTTGGAAGTCGAAGTTTGGCGGGTAGAGGCTACCGAAGGCTAATAATAATAAGCCCACGGCAGGGCAGGTAACGTAACCTTGGGATCGTGACTGTCCGTGCTGGGCTGGGCTGTCAGATGGCGGATATTGTCTGGTTTTCGGCGTCTTGCGGCGGCGTATTCCCGTCGGGATGTGCCTACCGGGGGGGCTAGGAAAAGACGAACAAGCACCAAAAAAAGAAAAGAAAAGAGAAGATGATCTGTTGAAGATTTTACGAATAACCGAGAAGAAGCAAATAAATATGTGTCCTTTCCCGTCCTGTCAAGTTTATGCTTGTCCTAGTTCTTGATTGTCGAAGGAAGTAAGAAAAGCCAGGCCAGGTCTGGTCAATCGTCAAAAGTGGTTGTGTCCAAGGCCAAAACCCGCCAGAGAGAAAAAACCGGGGTGAGTTTTTTTTAGCGGCTTTAGTGGGTATCTCAGCCACCAAACAGTGGGTGAAAGTGACGGGAGCCAGCCAATGGATCCATGAAGTGCCCCGCCGGCTGTCGGGAGACCGTGGAGCTGGGAGCGCTGGACCATGAGGCTAAATAAGAGTCGACACCCCAACGATGTGGATACCTTACGAGACTTTTACAACGGCATTCCATACGGGTAGTTCGATTCAAATGGTGAATCTAAGGCTGGAGGTTGAGAGGGAACAGGAGTCTGGTAGAGTTCAGGCTACTCTGGAATAGGTAGGATGAGTACGAGGTCCTAAAGAGTTAAGTTATCAAAGTCAAGTCCCTTTAGGTCGCACTACGAGTCAAATGGATAGATACTTAGGTATGTAATTTACCGACTAATCGGGTACTCGATTGTCAGGTGACTCGAGTCATTGGGTAATTCTGGGGTTGATGGCTCTTCTGCTGGTCTATTGGTCTAAGCTTTGCTAGGGACATTTCTAACAGATCCAATTGCAATTGAATTAAGGCTGTTGTTGTATTTATTAGCCATTGGTTAATTAATTATTAGATACCTACCTTACCTACATACCTAGCTATTGGCGCGGTCCGCTGCATTGAGACCTGCATAAGATAAAAATCATGCAAGAAAAATCTCTTCAGAGCAGATCCAATTCTCTGTCTGTGTCTCGGCAGGGTCTTGGTTGATTTGAATGAATCTTGGCTGCTCAGCTAAGCTAAAGCCAACTTTAGTAAAGCGTTACCTTTCAGTTCGGTCGCTTGATTAGGCGAATGATGCTTGACGGTAGCATCCTCTAAAAGAAAAGAAAAATGCCGCGCACCAAATTGAGGGGAAGATGACATTGACGTGTGATGAATGGTTGAGGGACAAGTTGCGCTACCTAGTGGTTTCCATTTGGGGGGAATTGATATACAATTGGATCGTCATCGTCATCGTCATCATCATCCTCTCCCTCCCAAAGACAACCGCTATTTGCGATTGTAGCATGGATTCTCATGCTCAATTGGATAGTTCCTTATTATGAGTTTTTTTTTTCAGTCGGGCCTTTGCTTGCACCAAGTTCAAAGAGTCCATCCAACAAACACAATACCTACAATACTGTGGCAATACATAAAAAGATCGTTTCCTAATGCGAGCATGACAACACCATCAGTGCTGGAAAAGAATCTCGGTGCCTACTTTATTTCCCCATATTGATTGCCGCGGCTCCGCTGTTGTCCGACTTTTGAGCATCGCTCGCTCCACTGACCATTCAATGGTTGCTCATTGCTCTCCAGTTCTCAAGCCACTTTGCACTTGTTCTCACTCTGATGATTGTACTGGTAGTGATAAGTACAGTAGCAGTCTGTTCACACAGTAGACTACATGCTTCGCCCGCGCCGTCGTGCCGTCGCTCCTCTGTCTCTCTTGTTTTATCCTGATTCACTCAAAGCTGAAGATAGATCATACGTCATAGCTTGACAAGTCGACGACAAGCTTTCACCAAGCCTTGATCGTCGGCCCGCCATCGCCATTAGACAAACGGTCTGTGGGTGGGTGCGTGCATCATCAAGACTGCTTGACCGTCACTTTATCACTTCAACTGATTCTCAGTTTTCAGCCATCATCTCCACTTCTCACCGCAACAAGAATACTCTACCAAATTTCAACATCTGCAGCCAAGACGCAACTTGATCACGAGCCTGACCGACAATGCCCGCATAGCATGGCCTCGACTGGTCTTTGGTCTCGACTGTCCTTCGTGTAGCTCATATTGGCGCTCCCTTGGACTAAAATGGCGGTGCTTATTAGTGACTGACTGACTGACACCAGATCATCACTTTCATATCTACTGAGGAGCTTCCATTCAAGCGATTTATGCTATGGGGCCAATTCAGCTGCCACGTTGATTAAATCTCTGCTCATTTTGTCGTGTTAATCGAGCTACCCATTCTTGTAGTAGCGCAAAGCGTCTTTAAGCGATGCAGACGCAAGGGGTCTTTCCACCGTATTTTGGACTGTCTGTCTCAATATGGGCTGGAGTTGGGGTAAGTGTAAAGCATTGGTGCCTTTTCAGTTCAGAATTCGAGGGCATTGCCAGAGGAGACAACTTGAAAGCGAAAGGAGTCAAATTGTTTAATGAAACCAAAATATTCACTCTGAGCATACATGCACCTCGAAAAGCTCATCTCATCCAATTCAAGGTGACTGACTACCTAGGTACCTATATTTATACTATACGAAGCTCAGTACTTACCAGTGCGCGTTTCGAACAAAGTCATGTTATAAATATTTGGATTTCATCACGCCGTTGCATGAATTCTTCCTCCTTTATTAATCTATGTGACTGCAGCCTTCCCTCCCGGCCCCGAAACC
>JAAOAN010000118.1:0-66012 GCA_013396205.1 Fusarium mundagurra
ACCCCTACCCGCCCCATGTCCTCTTGTTCATGCTCTCTATCCTCTCATCCCAGCGAGAAGCCCAATTCCCAATCTTAGTGCACTTGTTCTTTTTTCTAATTGTACGTACTATCCAATCCAGTCTATCATGAACCTGGTCTCGCATCCCAGTCTCCCCCTGAGCGCGTCCCCCCTCCCACTGTCACCCTCACAATTCTCATTTTGTCGTCTCATCTAGACTAGATAGAGTCGCTTTTTCTCCTCTTTACCTTCTCCTCTTGTATGGTTCAACTTTTCTTTCTATTCTTTGCATATTCATCTATTTTCTCTGAACCCTGGCTTCTTTGAGCCCCTGCTTTTCCTATCCTTTCTTCTCTCTGTTTCGTTTCGATACCCAGTAGCCAATCTCTGTGTTAACCTCTGAATAACTGAGGTGCAGAGGGGAAAAAGGGTCCCCTACTAATTTTATCTGTACGCCCACCCAACTTGGCTCATCTGCCGCAGGTGCGCATCAAAACTGCCCGATGCCCACCTTCCCTGACTTACACGTCTCGCCTTGTCCTGCCCGTGTGCAGCAGCAGCATCCAATCTTCAACAGGCGACATCGTCATCCTTTTTATTTCTGCTGATTCTTTCTCACCAAAAGATTCTCGGTCCTCGATTCGTTACTTTTCAATTCTCTTATCGGCAAACCACCAAAAACCTTGCTTTTTACAACTTCAGCTGGGGAGATTATCACGAATACCTCGCTGCTACCCTATCTAGAGGCACCTCCTGAAAGATCACCGCCCCTTTATTTGAGATCTGCTTCGACTCGACCCGACGTCACTTTTCCTATATTCAGCGCATGGGATTCCGCTGCGTTTTCGTTTAATTCTCGATTTCAAATTGTCATTCCATAGTCACAACCGATAATGGCAGGCCTTTTTTCTCGCCTCAAGGGCAAGGATGGCAAGTCCAAAAAGAAAGGCGCAAACGATTCTACACAGCAGCTACCACAAAAACCACAATGGACGGACGCCTGGGCACGCACATATGTTGAGCCTGAAGAAGTTCACGAGCTGATCCGATGTTGCACAGAAGAGCTCAAAGCTCGAGGTATGTCAACTATTACATGAAATACGAAATATGTATCTTTTTGTGTACAGCATACTGATCGCCATGTCATACCAGGTCTCGACCACCCTTTCCTCTTGTTGCCATACCGTCCTACCTCCGATCCCAGCGCCGTTCGTTCTTTTATTCGCCATTTCTTCGAATCCCATGCCAACTTACGGGGAGAACAATTGACACAAGAGCTTCGCATGACAGAACCTATGGTTAGCATTTGCAGAAAGAGTGGCATGGTCGCAACTAATATCGAGATAGGTGGTTTCCGGAGTTGCAAAGTGGTGCTGGAGTCGCATTCAAGGGGGTATCGTTGGCTGGGATGCATATGAACTGTTCAAAGTGGGAGAAATTGGTATGCGCTTCTCAATCTAGGTTTCCCTGCTGTACTAACTTGCGCTATAGACTCGAACATGGCCCGAGACTCTTTCAAAACGTTCATTCCTATCAGTGTTGAGAATGGTGCCCGTCAACGCATTATCTTCGACTTCTTCGACCTACTGGCCGCTGTTGCAGCGCACGGAAAGTCCAATGGCCTAGGTGGACGAAAGCTTTCGCGAATGGCAGCATGGTGGGCATTTGAACATAAAGATACTAACAAGGGTTTTGAAGGAGGTTATGATGCTTGGCTTCGGTAACTACCCCTGAGACTTGTGATGCTCGCGATTGCTTATCCAGAAATTAGTGCCGCCGATGCCACAAGCCATATGTTCTTCGCGTTCCTCAGATCACTCTCACCTGAGCAAAACGTGACTGGCATTACGATGCTTCCCAGATCCCTCCAGAAACTACTTCAGGAAACCGAGTATCCTCCTCAACGACCTTCTCTTATGATGTCAACCACAAACAAAGTTGTCATGATTGTGGATACCGTATCGCCAACTCCTTTTGCGCTCCTTCGGAGAGCGAACCACTTCCAATATCGTGATTCGGACCGCGCATTACAAGAGTTTTCCGAGTACGAAGACCCTGTGCAGGCTTTGACGGACGAATGCCGCCGAGTGCTCAAAGCTATTTCTGGTGCCAATCAGTCACAAGCTTCAAGCTCAAAGCACTCTACAAGCTTGCGCGACGCCTCCTGGTCACGATTCGAGGATATTGGCTTCTCTTCTACTCTAGATGAGGACGACGACGACGACGATAGTGCTTTGACCTACAAACGCCAGCCACCCGCTCTGCGAAGAACCCCTGCGTCTGGTAACGGACTGGGTAGACCGACAACCCCGTCTTGGGCCGACTTTCTTTCTTCGGGATTCGTGGATGAAAACCAGCCTGCTCGGTCAAACTTGCTTCTCCCCCCTGACAAGGTTCTGCCTCCTCTCGAAACCCAGAGACAACATAGTTCTCAATCGCATCGACCAAGGCTTGAACATGATCACTCGCTTGAGCCCGGAGAGCTCGCAAGTATTGCAACATTTTTGCTGGATGATTCTTTCTGGTGGGTCTGGATGTCTAGTCTTGCCCCTGAGGAGACTGCAGAGCGCAAGTCGGCCTTCGGACGATGCGCCGTCATCGAAACCAAGATTACTAGTGGCCGTTGGCTCGTGATGGAAGAAATGGTTGCCGGCGCAGCTCCTGAACCTCAGGAGGGTGCATATATAGCAGAGAAGAAAGGTCTTTTCAGCTGGACAAAACGTGGGAAGGGTCTTGGGCGACGGAAGTCGACGGCCAATAAGTCAGTCGAGAACATTGGCCAGGGTACCAGCAAGGCCAGCATAGGTCCCGATACTCACGCCAGAATCCAAGCCAAGGCTGCGCAGCTTCGTGCGCAGGAACAGCAAGGAAAGAAGCTAGCTCAACAGCCCCTATACCAGCGACGTGGTCGAACTGATGCTGAGCTCATGGCCGAGAAGACTAACAGCGTTCTCACTCTTCAGCCCACAATCATTGGCGAGGCTTCATCAGCATTGAAGTGGGTTTCTAAGTACGATAAGGGAACGATCAAGGATTTGTACATGGCCAACAACAATGCGGGTCGTGGAACTATGGTATCGCCAATTCCATCTGAGAGTATGAACGGTGACGCTGCTTCAAACAGTGGCACACAAGCCCCGGATCAGCCTCCGCGGGTGCCCGTTAAGGACGTGGTATCCCCGATCACGTCGCCTACTTTCTCGCCCACTTCGAACGAGACAACGAGGAAACCCCTCCCACAGCCAGAACATCCCGTCCAGGACCAGCCACAACCTGAGCCTGTTCAGGCACCAACGCCCGAGCCGGTTTCAGAGCCCGTTCAAGAGCCTACGCCTGAACCAGTGCTTCCCGTCAGCCCTCTTAGCCCTGCGCCGCCTCCTAAGGATGAGGCGCCCCATGACTCGGCTCGTGAGAACATGGTTTCTCCTACTCCATCAAGCCCTGAGAACAAGAAGAAGAAGAAACTCCAGAAGGCAGAAAAGGAGAACCGCGGTTTCCGGAAGTTGTTCCGCAAGAACAGAAGTTCCAAACTACCTGATGACGCTGCCGCTAATGTTCACGAGTTCCTCCGCCAGACCCAAGCAACGCCAGAGCCCCAGGCGCAGAAGCCCCTTACTCCAGCTGATACACCTGAGCCTGCAGCCGCTATCCAGCGTGTTCCAGTGCCTCAGCCCGTACAAGCAGATGAGGCTGACATGCCTACCCCCACACCTGCTGCTGAGTTTGTGACGCCAATGGAGGAACCTGTGCAGCGAGTCGATACACCTCAGAAGAACCAGGATATCGCGGAGCCCACTATCGACCAGTCACAGATAGCCCTCAGTGCTAAGGACTCGGCTCCTGCCCAGAAGGCAGTCCCTCAGTTCAACCAAGGCCCTCTTGAAGACCAACCAGCCTTTGCTCCTGATTCGGATGATGAAAACGACGCAACGCCACCTCCTATCCCTCGATCACCCCGCCACTCCCCCCAGATTGGAGGCCCAGCGCAGCCCGAGGAG
Source organism: Fusarium mundagurra (assembly GCA_013396205.1). Taxonomy (NCBI): domain Eukaryota; kingdom Fungi; phylum Ascomycota; class Sordariomycetes; order Hypocreales; family Nectriaceae; genus Fusarium; species Fusarium mundagurra. Next base: position 3,999 of record JAAOAN010000118.1, read on the forward strand.
AAGCTGAGTCACAGTGCCGGCCCGGGAGTTCAAGATCGCTGGGCACAAATTCGAAAGAACGCTGCTGAGAGGGCCGCTACTCGCCCTGATGATCAGCTTCGGCCGTCGTACAGTAACAGCAACAGAACTGGAGATGGCGATGACGATACAAGTGGAGAAGAGAGTAAGTCTGCATGGGGATATTAAATACCGGATAGTAAACTAACACGATGTTCCAGCTATTGAATCTCGTGTTGCCCGCATCAAGGCTCGTGTAGCCGAGTTGACGAACAACATGGAGGGTACGAATGGTCCTCAGGCTAATGCCACCCGCCATTAGGTAACTTCCAGCGAGGCGGGTTATCTCAGCCCGAGGTGGAATTGTAATATGCCCTTCCTTCATTGCCAGCTTGGACGAAGTCTGTCCTTTATACGAACAATTGCGACGACGTGACACATCTACGAGACACATTTCGCAATCCTTGCACACGTTTAATACCAGCCGACGCTGATTTGCTTTTCTTCATTTTTCTCTGGCCTCGTTTCTTATTTTTTTGAGTTTCTTCTTTCTCGTTTGACATATGATACCACTAGAAGATATAAGAAGAGAAAAGCAGCGAATCTTGACAGTTCACATGAGAAGAACGAGGGGGTCAAGAAACCATGGACCGGGCTTTTCCGGGTGCCATGAAATCCTGTACTTACTCATGTTTTTTCAGCCCAAATTCTAGCAAACCCCCTTCTCCAGCGTTTCTTATATATATCTTGCTTCGGGGACCATCCCTTGGACTCGCCAATGTTGTCGTAAATATGATGACCTGTCTGAAAGTGGGATTCTAGGAAAGAGTTCAATATTCTAAAATGAAACTCCATATATTAAGGTACTGTTGTGTAAATTCCTACTAAGTTTGGTAGTTATCGTATTTAATATTTGTGATCAAATGATATAAATATCTTAGAATAGATTCATCATCGTCTATGATGCTCTGACTCTCTTACCTTTACCACGGCCTCTGCTTGTAGGCTCATCATCTACTTCGTTGCCAACTTCTTCGGTATATTCCTCTTCATCTACCGGAACAGCTGCATTCCTCCTTGACGCTCTTTTTCGCTTTCCTCCATTCTCAACGCCCCTTGACTCTTCGCCTGTAACATTTGCCCGCAGACGATCTACCGCTGCAGCCATACGTTTGCTTCCCTGGGCTTTCTGTCTTGGTGCAAATGCCTCCTTAGCTCCAACTCCAACACTGCCACCAAAAAATCTGGTGATGTTACTCTGTGTGCCTTCGCGGTCTCGCTTATTCATATCTTTGATGACTGGTACAAGGACCTCGTCCGTACGTTCTTTGCTCCAGCCAATGGTAGCCATCAAGAACTGCCGTAGTCCCTCAACATCTGGTACACCCCACTGGAAGTTCTCATTGCTGTCATCAACCTCTGGGTGTAGGTACGCATCATAAACCGCCGGGTTAGGAAAGCCTGGTGGTAAGAAGAGTTTGGTACCTTGTGATTTGCGAAACTTCTTGCGAAAAGGCGTCGAGACATCAGCGTCCTTAGGGCGTGTCTGCGATTGCACCGATCTCCACCATTCGCGAAAGTCTTCTAGTCCAGACTTGCCAGGGAACTCAGAGAGAATCTCAACAGCTGTTACAGGACCGACACCTGATAATCCCTCAGTGTAATCAGAGCCCAGCAGATGCGCAAGAGAGATAAGTTGCTCTCGAGACAGAGAGAGCTCCTTTTCGATGTCGCCCACCAAGTAGCACTCAACAAATTTGTTGCTATTAAACATGTTCTTGTACACGCGTGTGCCACCGAACAAGAAGATATCCGAGTCATCAGTCACAATGCCATCGACAAGTCCTAGACGGACGAGCTCAGCACATTGGGCTTCAGCTTCCATAGGGGCGGTGATGTAAGGAATACCAAATAGACGAAGGAGAGCCTGGCATTCAGTGATCATGACTTGAGTGACCTCATCTGCATCTCGACGGTCTTTCTTCTGTTGGTTTCGTAGGGCGCGTAGTTCTCTTTCGTAGTCTTCTTTGTTTTGCTCGGCCGTTTTGTTATTGAGCTCACTAGCGAAACGGGCATGCTCTTCGGCTTCCTCGGCCATTTGTGCCATGAGCTCTTCGTCACCAGGGTCGCTAAATTCGTCGTACTCCACGTCGTCAAAGAGCCCGTCGTCGTCGATATCAAGTTCTTGGTTTCCTTCCACTGCTGGCGCACCGATGGAGGGAATTTCCTCAGAGATAGACGCAGGACTCTTTTCCGCCATGGTTACAGCATTGGTAGGTGCCACATCTTCAAATTCTGGCTCAGGTGATTCTGATTTTCGAGACTTGTCCTCATCTTCATGCGCTGAATCTGCAGTTGGTTCTTCCACTGTACGATCCGCAAGGCCTTGGGCTTCTGCTTCAGGTGATGGCTCCTTAGCCTTCTCTATTACTTGTTCAAGGGCATCCTCTCGCTCATATGCTAGAGTTGAAACTTCCTCTGGCGATTCTGGCTTTTCAGTTTGAAGAGAAGCTTCATTGATCTTCTCAGTCTCATCTTCCGCGTCGATGGTAATAGGCTCTTTCTGGGCAGGCTTCTTTGGTGATGGCGGTTTATCCAAAACCTCAACATCACTATCATCATCTGAGGAAGAGTCGATGTGTATCAGCTGATCTTGCATCTTGCGGCGATAAAGCCGCTCCTCTTCTTCAGCTGCCTGCCTGTCTGCGTTGTTGATTTCACGCTCTGTTTCTTGCTGTTTCTTAAGCGACTCCCGGATGTCGGTGTCGTCAGTTAGCCACGGCGGCAAGGGTCTGGGCGCATTCTCATCCTGCAGTTCTCTCTCAAACCCACCAGCCATGTCGTCCTCTTCGTCATTGAGAACAGTTGAGTTTTCATCCGCAACTTCAAATTTCTTGTTTGGTTCAGCTTCTGGGGCTTTCTTCTTTCCAAATAGTGACGAGCCCCAGTCAAGTTTCGGGAACGGCAGCGGGCCATCAAATGGGTTTTTCTTGTTCTCAATGAAGGGTACAAACTTTGGTTTTGGCTGAGGCTTCTTTTTCATCCTGGCTTTTGCAAGCACTGTCTGCATATCTTCGTCGCTGTCGCTATCGACAGCGGTATCATGCTCTTGGCGCCTGGGTACCGCAGCGCTTGCTCTATTATTAACAATATGAGCAATCATGGACCCTCCTTTGGCTGTAATGGGCTTTTGTGCGTCAACCGACTTCTGTGTCCATTTAGGCGCTTCCATGGGAATGTCCTCGAACTCCTCCTCATGATCTGACTCTTTTCCAACTCCATGTTGATTTTGTAGTGACAGAGCTATTGCGCGGTTGAGGTCATCCTCTTCGTCGTTGTGCAATGCTTCTTCGGGTGGTTGTTCAAACAGCACATCTGTGATCCCGATATTCCCGCCGACGAAGAGTGACTCCTCGCCCTGAGGGGAGGACTCTTGACGATGGTTACCATATATCTGCCGCCGTCGTGCCGCTATATCCTGGGCTGCTTGGTAGCTAGCAACTTGTGCTGCAGAAGGTTTCGGGAGTCGGTTGAGTCCCTCTATGGGAACGTCTTCAAAATCTTCCTCGTCTTCCTCCTCATCTTCCTTGGATTGGTATTGAACTTGAATGGCATCGACGTCAATAGGTTTATGTGCCTCTCCAACGTCCTTATCTCTGCTGACTACACCCAAAGCCCATCCTCCCTCAGCACCCTCATTCTTTACAAGGATGTACTCTCTGTTCTTTTCGCCAGCAACTCGTGCATTTACTCCAAGTGTCAGATCGGTGCCAGTCATGCCGACTTCATACATGAGACGTTGAGTGAGATGATTACGTTCCTTGACCCTTTCGATTTGGAACTTGGAGAAGGCCATGCGATCTGGGAACATTTCTTCCAGCTGCTCCTTGCTGAGGCCCATTCTCAGTCGGCTCCTGAGTCTTGCTGCGTTCAGGATATTGTATCGATCAGGAGCTGGAAGACTCTTGAAGAATTCGCCATCAAAGTCGATCTTGCTGAAGTCGTAAAGGTTGATATCTTCACCGTCATGAAACTGGCGTGCGTATTCTTCCAGCTCTTCTACACTCATGATTCGTGGATCATCTGGCTTCCCCATTGCCGCGATACCGCCACCATCGAGATCAGGGAGATGGTAGGCGTCCTGCTTTCGAAATGTTCTTCCCTTCTGTCTCTCATTTTGTGATAGGAGAGCTTCATCATCGTAAACAAGTTGACTGGCATCAGGAATCACTTCTTGTTGCTGCTCTTCCCGGGCAGATATATCACGTTCTCGATCTCTCCGCCTGCGATCATGGTCTTCTTCCGCAATGCGCTGCATTTGCACCGCTAGCAGTTTACCGGCCGTGCGAACGGCATCTTCACGACGGCCTTCGCGTCTTCGCTTTCGATGCTGAATCGTCTGTCTCTTGAGAATTGGTGCGCCGCCGTCGAAGACGAATACTGGTTGAATACCAAACCACAGAAGCTTGCATATGCGACGGAAGAAACCGACGACGTGCGAGTTGCGCAGCGCATTGCCTTCCTTGTCGCGCACAGCTTTGAGAAATTGATATATCCAAATTGAGGCATCGACTGCGAGTCGCTTGCGATTTAGAGTCGCGAGGTTCGTCGGTCGGGCGCAAGGCTGAACAACTGTCCATAGACCGGTCACACCCATGATAGACTATGACCGTGAATTCACTCTAAGTCCGTATGATAGGGATAGGCACAAGGCCCTATGTTTAAGGGATACGCCCTCGTTTGATGAGAGTAATGGTCATTGTCTAGTGATGCGTAGAAAAGGGAGGGTCGACGTTTCTACAATTGGACTGTTATGGAAATGATGAGAATGGGAAGTCCAAGATCTAAGAAAACAATCAAAGATTCACGGCCGCCTCATCGAGCTTCTATAACGTCAGCGTGGGGCCGATATATCGCCGCTAATCCGTCGCCGCTAACCTTTCTGCGAAAATCAATGAACATCGCATTCCCCACGTCTTCACCAATACCACAATCACAACCCTCAAACCTCTGGCTCCCAAGCCTTCTTGAGTGGAAATGGACGCCGAAAAGGCTCGGCAATACCTCAGCAGTATTCTTAACAAGAACCTTCGCGTGTACACATCCGATGGACGGTTGTTCTGGGGTGCTCTAAAATGCACCGACCCTGTATGTTTCAATACCCTATAGCTGCTGAGCCTTGGTTGTAAATGACTGAGCTGACCTGACATTGAAAGGACAAGAATATTGTGCTAGCTCACACTTATGAATATCGGCAGCCATCTGCGAGGGAGCGTGAAAAGGCAGCAGAGAAAGCTGATGGAGAAGCTGTCAAGGTCGACATGACATCTCGCTACTTGGGTCTGGTTGTTATACCTGGGGAACACATTGCCAAGATAGAAGTCGAGGAGTTTGCGAGTCAAATGAGGAATCAGAATATCATATAATGTAGCGGCTAGTGGAAGAAAGCGAACCCAGACCTCAATCCCAAATAACAAAAAGATTTAAATAATTTATAATAAGTTTAGGATATCTTTTCTAAGCTTATGATACCTTTGCTAAGTTGAGGATACCTTCTGCTGAGTTTATTAACAACTTATATCACGGTCTGATGTTTCCGTGGGGAGCCGATATAGAGATAAAATTAATGAATTAAAAGTACAACAAGGCTACCGCAAAAGAAAGTTATCGTACCCATTCAGCCTTTTGCAACCCGCCCAGCCTAAAGCTACCCACAACGCCTTGTGCAACCAAGATTGCGTTCCCATCATTACTACCGAACGTGAGGAAAATAAGACACACGCTCGTCCTCCTTCACACAGCCTGAATTCAGTACTTCGCCACTTCAATCATGAGCACGTTCTACGCGGCAACAGCTTCCTGTGTGCGCCCACGAGACTCGCCGTTCAGACCACCATCGCTGTCCAGAATGGAGCCTCGAGCATCCTCCTCTTCCTCTTCCTCGTCGCTGTCGAGATCACGGTCCCGAGCAGTCCAGGAGCTACCGTCGTTCAAGGGCACATCTTGACCGGAGAGATCGTGGCCCTCACCTCGGTTGCGGATGTTGTTACGACGTCGCTGAGACAGAGTGCGGGCGCGGGTAGAGAGTTTGGAAGAAACGACAGCGTTGGAAGTAACCCAGTTCGTCAGGGCGTCTTCGCAGTCTTGAATAATGGCTTTACTGGCTTCATATCCATCGTAGGCCTGGCGGGTCTCGCCGGGAGTGACCGGGGTGTCATCGATAAGCTCGAGGAGGTGCTTTCCATAGCCCGCAATAATGGCAACCTTCTCACAATGCTCACGGAGAGCATCGAATTGGTAGGTATAGGCTGCCTTCACCTTCTCTCGAGTGATGTTGGAAAGCTGAGCCTCAGCAACAAGAGACTCGGCCTCCGCTCGAACAAGTTCCTGTTCGAGGACGACAATTTTGGGAGAGTTGGGCTCCTTGTACTTGAGTTGGGCGATCTGATCAGTGATCTTCTGCTTGCCTAAGCCGGGGTTAGTAGACAATACGCTGTCTAGGTGGTGAGTGGTACTTACGGTCACGGCTTGGCTGAACTGAAGCTTCAATGTTGCGGATACTCTTCATAGTGACCCTGTACTGGTCGTAGCGGTCGACATATTGGTCCTCGAGCTCGCCGATCTCGTAAAGAAGGACACCGAGCTTGTCGGTAACGTCGGAAACATCTTCGTCACCAGCCTCTCCCCAAATGGATAGTTGTTGCTGCCAAGTTAGTTTGAATGGCCCATAGGATTGGGGCATTTGGAACATACAGCAACTTCCATTCGCTCGCGGGCAACGGTCTCTAAGCTTCGCATCACATTTTTCTCCATCTTGACCAGCTGGGACAGCTTCTTGGCCAAGTCCGGGCCAAAGGCACCGCCAGCATTGCGACGAAGGGCATGCCCTGCACGAAAGATCTTGTTAGTTCTGTTGGGATTGACAGTCGAAGTGGCGTGATGTTAGCTTACCGAAGCTGCTCTTGAAGAGGCGGCCGGATTTTGTCGACGACGGAGGTGGCGGGGGGTTCTGCTCAAGGTCAGTTTTGCTGTCGCATTGAGTTGTGGCGTCATAAGCTTGAATTAAACGCACCTGGAGTTGAGAGGCAGTAGGCGCCCGAGTCTGGCGCATGGAATAGGTGCGATGCATGATGAATGCTGTTGTTTATGAATGCGACGACGAGAGGTGGAGTTGAGTATGGATGACAAGAAAAGGGTCCAGCAAGGACAGGCAGGGAATAAATAATATCAGGTGGGGATTAACGTGGGTAGCAGACGGAGACGGAGATCACAGCTGCAGAGCTGAGAATCAAGCAAGGATAAGATGTCGGAGAAAACACGAAGGAGAAGATCGTGGCCGGGCTGCTGGGAACGTTATATGATGGAGGCCAGAAACAGGGCAAGGCTTGGGCTTGGGCTCTGGTGGTGTTGCTGTGGAGAACCAAGATCGTCACCTTTCTCGACGCGGGAGCTGAGAGCGACGTCATCAAGACTCCACTTGGACAAGAGCGAGTGAGTGAGGTCTTCGATACAGACGGGCGCTAGCATCTAGTGTATGTCTACACCGCAGCCCCTGGTGATCGCAACATTACTCGAGGTACTGCTACTTAGGTACGTCAAGCGTGTCTCAGGTCTACGTCTTGCATTCTACGGGCCTCCGCCAAGGATCCTTCCTCACCTGTGCATCCGGAGAGACCCCCCAGGCGCCCCCAAGAACTGGACTGCCCATCCCGGATGCGGTTCACGACCACCAAGCTTCGGTCGAATCCAGCGCAACGCTAGTGAGTGTCTAGGATGAAATATGACGATATCGAGGCATAAGTTTGGGGTCTTTTGGAGGTCAGTGGGTGGGCGAACGGGCTCTAAAACTGAGCGATCCTCCGGCAGTCCCCAGCCCGCAAGATAAAGGAGACAAGGGGTAATTGAGGCAGCCTAGAAATCGAATTACCGCGAGGGCCTTTTTCACATGTTGTGGCTGGGTTAGTTCCGATCTTGTTGATGTCAGTCGTTTCGTGAAACAGGGTCTTTTCCGAAGTTGACAATAATTTCGAAGCAGTATGGACTGATCTGACAAGGCTGCGCAGTGTATGATATCAAGCCCGGTATTTGTATTAGATTGAATAGGACGCAGAAAGATTGGATGTAATTGGCTATCAAAAGTTTCAATAAACGGCCAAGCATATGCTGTGAAACTACCGGAGCCAAGACAATACTTTCGATCTTAAAATTACGTCGACTTTTGCTCGTTTTTTAGTGACCAGTTCCATCGCAGTTTAGCATCCGGCCATTCCGATAAAAATCACAAACCTGACTATAGTGATCCTCACGTGAGGCAGCCTATCACTTCCAAGATATATCAAAATTTGGAAAAGAGATAAACTAAGGAATATGCTAGTAAAATCAAATTACTTATCTATACAGACAATCTGATTTTGTATGATTTTATCTATGATCCTTTTCAGCTTGGATGTTCCACGATAGCTATGGCTAGAGCGCAGCATATCTAGCTCTATGATAGATCATGGATGCTTGAGTAGCCTCGATGTATTGCCAGCGACTATATTAGAGTGATATTTATCAAACTCACATGTGAGCAGGATGGAGTCTACAATCACCACAAAACAGTACCATGACGGTTCGCTTTTATAGAGGGAACAAATATGGATGCATGTAAAATCGCCCTCCACCTTAAGCCTTAAGGTAATCCAGCCACGCTAAGCCGGATTAATGAACGCGACCCCCTGTCAATATCCCCTGTAGACTCCTCAACGCGTGCAATTGACACTCATTCACCCATTCAACTACTAAATTATTCATCTCTTGGTTTGAGTTTCGAGAGACAACAAACCGACAATCGAGGGCACTCGTATCTTTTATACAAACCCGTCGTATATAATACCGTTATCTTACTCTCTGGTATTCAGTTTCTTTGGTTCTTCGGCCTATTTTGCGCCATTCGCTCCTATTTTCTGCCGAATTTGCACCTTGAATCTGTTCACACGCGTCTCTGAACTGGGTCGACAAACTCGTGTCTCCTTCTCCTGGCTCATTTATTATCTACAAAGGTGCTCTCCACAGCAACATCAGCACGAATTGCAGTCCTAAACTATCTTCCTTTCTCTTCCCCCTTTTTTGGTGTCCATCAGCGACTCCTCTTGTGCAGGATGGTAGCAGTTGCTGGCTACTTATAGAGAGGGGCAATTCTGGTAAAAACCTTTGGCAGTTCGCCTTCCTTACCAATACGGGCGGTTGTACCTTGCCTTAGAGTTTGAGGCAAAGTCATCAGCCGCAACCATGGCCTCTCATCATCTCGTCGCCATCGTCGCAGGAAAACCCGACACCATCGACTTGACAGGAGATAGTGATTCAGACTACGAACCACATTCTTTGGGGCCAGTGAATCGCAATAACACTACTACAGCGCGCTTCACCCCCAATTTTTCTATCTCAAGTGAGCGCCCATCATCAGCAAACGCTCCCGTCAGCCCGCCCAAGTTGAATAGATCTACGAGCTCTATCGCCGCTAGCCAGGACAAACAGCCATCCACCTCTGCTGAGCCGCCACGCCCAGCATCTTCAGTACTCAAACTGAGCCAGAAGGTGACCACAATAACGGCTAATTCTGATGACGCCCAAAGTATGGCAAAGCTGTCTAGTGTTACAGCCTCCAACTTGGCATCTCGTCAGGTGACGCCCACGCCTGAAAAAGACGATCCAAAATCAACGCAACAGAGCAAACCGGCATCTCCTAAATATCAAACGCCTAAAAAGCAGGAATGGGATGTCGCTGCTGTTGTTGAGAAGCTGACACAGTTTCGCCAAGATATCAAGGATGGACACAGTCGCATGACCTCTTATATCATTGAGTCGACCAAGCCTAATGAACGTCGTGTTATGACAGGCAAAAATCTCTTCGCCGGACTGATTAATAAACCTGTCGCGTCCAAGAAGGGACAAACGATGAGAATCAAATCCAAAGTACTTTGGGACCCAAACGAGTCCAAGAGATTTCTGCTAATATTCTCAACAGGAACACACGAAGCTTAAGAACAACAAACGTGAGGATCACTACAGCATCGTACGCATCCAGACAGATGAAGAGCGTGTCCCAAGATACCGCTTTCATCACGTGGAAATCAAAAAGAATATTCTCACTCCCAATACAATGCTAACCTTTGTACCCCACTTGAGGGATCTTGAGACCTCGGAGGAGTACAAATACAATGTTTGGTTGCAAGAATTGGAGGATATTGACCGCAAATCTGGTTTCAAGCCCATGAGTCGCGAGGAGAAAGTGCGCATAGCAGTGCGCTCCGAATTTGCATCGACTGTCTTGTTATATCTTGGCACTTGGCTCGACAAGCTCTCAATACCTGGCTGTAACAGATCAGCTCTCATTCGCTTCATGGCAAGTCGAGAACCTGACGACGCGATCACGCCCCGACAAAAATCAGACATTCTCAACTCACATCGCCCTGCCGAGTCTACCACACCACCCGAGGCAAACAAAGCCGCCCACATGTTCACGGAAGCATTCCGCCGTGTCTTTCACCAGGGCCAACCCCCGACCAAGCAGATTGAGCTCCGCGATGTTTTGCTTTTGGATGAGTCAGTTGACAGCATCATGGAAACCAAGCCCACAGCCAAGGATGGCTCCAGCACACAGCATGAAAACGAGCATGATGCTGTCGAGTATTGGCTGGGAACTTATTCAATTCTTGGCTGCCTTATCTGCTTCAGTCATTCCTGTGAGCACGGCGAATACGATGCCCAGAATTGCAAGCGCACCCTTTCGATTCTTCCCCGCCTTTCGGATACTCTAAAGCGGCGACGTCGCCTCCCCTACAGTGCAAGTGATACGGTTAATGGCAATGGCCCCTTATCCCCGCTCTGCAAACGTAACTGCTATCGAAGCTCGCCCCGGCCTGTTGCTGCCTCAACCCAGAGGCCCTGGGATGAAGAGGATCATTTTATCCTACGATCTACGGTTGCGACCGCCGACCGCAGCAAGGTTACAAAAGATCCCTTCTGCTTGGTTGCCCAGCTCCTTGACCGGGATTGCAGCGACGTATTTAATGAATATCAAAAGCTGAATGTGTCCATGTCTCCAGTAGAGCCAGCTAACAGATCGCAAATTCGGACCGTCAGCTGGTATGATCGTTTCAAAAAGACGCTCATTGGTGACTGGGAATCTCACACCAAAACCCACGAACATCAAAAACGCGAACTCTCCGAACCTTGTAATCATGAGGGGCCTTGTACCTCGGAAAGTTGTATTTGCGTTCAGCATGGTGTTCTGTGCGAGAAGTTCTGCGGCTGTACCGTGGAAAACTGCGCCTACAAATTCACAGGCTGTGCCTGCCACTCGCAAGGCAAAACTTGCCTCTCAAAAGGAAAGGAAAGGCCATGTATCTGCGTGCAGCTGAACCGCGAATGCGATCCAGATGTTTGTGGTCGATGTGGGGTGGTTGAGAGAGCCGATCCTGAGAACGCTGATGATGAAGTTCTTCATTCTACCGGCTGTCAAAACTGCTCGTTGCAGCGGGGCCAGGCGAAGAGCCTCGCTCTGGGGGAGAGTCAACTTGAGGGAGTCGGGTATGGGTTATTCACTATCGAGGATATTTCACAGGACGATTTCATCATCGAATATGTAGGTGAACTGATCACCCACGACGAAGGAGTGCGACGAGAGGCCAGACGTGGCGACGTGTTCGACGAAGAATCAAACATTTCGTACGTCTTTACTCTGTTAGACAACGAAGGTATTTGGGTGGACGCTGCGACATATGGTAATTTGAGTCGCTACATCAACCACGCATCAGAGAGCGATAAGCGCGGATGCAATATCACCCCAAGAATCCTTTATGTCAATGGCGAATACCGCATCAAGTTTACAGCCATGCGTGATATCAAAGCTGGAGAGGAATTGTTCTTCAATTACGGCGAAAACTTCCCCAACCTGACAAAGAAGCTGCTCGACCATAAGGTGGGAGGGAAGTCTGACCAGGGAAAAAAACGATCGCGACGGCCCAACGGAGAAGGGGTTGCAAGGAAGAATCCAAAGACGGATAAGAAGAAGCCTGGAAAGGGAAAGAAGCGTGCTCAAGCAGTTCTCGATGAAGACGATATGCTGGCGGATACGCTTGGTTTCGCTCCAAAGCCTCTACGTAAGCGTAAGAAGGGCCCATTCGAGGAGGACTCAGAAGAAGAAGAGTATCACCCGACTGGCACGGACGCCTCTATCATGGAAACACCTTCAGATGGAGATTCGGATTTTGGAAATTCAGCAGCAAGACTACGAAAACGAGCGCGACAAGATGGCAAGGGAGCAGCGTCGAGCCATAATGGCAAACCACGAGGGGATCTGAAGACCCGCGGCAAAAGAGGAGGCGCCAGACCAGGAAGTGGTCGGCCGAGAAAGTATCCGCGAAAGCTGACTTCAGCTCCGATGATGGAGCATCCTTCAGCTTCGGAATCGCAAGATCGAGAGGACCCAGAAGAACGCCAGATCGTGGCTGCAGACACCATCGTGCCGGCTGCACTGCAACGGCCACAGCCAATGGAAATCAACGACAGCATGGAATATGCCACTTTTTCGGAGGAACGCACTGAAGAATCCAGGCTGCTCCAGAGCCAACTAGAGGAGGACAATGATGACGACGACGACGAGGACCAAGACGTGGTTGTACGGTCGCGCGTTGATCGAGGTGTCAGAAACCGGCGCCCAACGGCCAAGCTAAGAGATGACGGAGACTGGTTAGGCGGGAGTCAATAATATAGAGAGCTTCCTAGGTGGTTTGGCTTCATTGTGAGATGTGAGATAATGGGGATATCACAAAGATACAGGCTTGCACAAACTAGGATGGAAATTTCTGGGTTTGGGTGAAAGGCTTGGTATTAGTTGGGAGACGTTGTTGCAGTAGTAGTATTACAGAATATATGAGTCTCAAGGGCGCAATTGGCTTTGGTGTTTTGTGTTATAGGTACTCAATGGATGCTCCTCAATTGACTACTTTAGGTACGTACAATGTTTCGACTCTTTAAGACAGAGAATGCTTTGATATCATCTTTATGAAAGAATATCCACCTCTATCAATACGTAGTTGTCTTCATAATTCATTAATTTCGTAGATCTGCACTAGTGTCCTTTTTGTGTACCTAGGCAGATATAAGCCACCGGGCCACTTAGGCCACTAAATTCTTCACCTTCACCTCAGTGACAATGCCCCACATCCCACCATTAGCGTCCAGTAGGCTCCAGCCACAAGCGATGACGTTGTCGATTCGAAAGCGGGAAGGAACAAGACAGGTGCACGACAGCTTTCCCAGCTCTGCCAGGTTCATGTCCAAACTGACCACCTTTGTCATTCTTCCTCTTTTCATCTTGCATACAAATACGAAGACCATCGCAACTGGAAGCTTTTTTCCCCTCTCTCATAACACACCAGCACTCTACGACCAAACCTCTCTCTCTCTCTCTTTTTCTTTTGAGCTTCTCAATCTTCCTCTATTTCACTTTTTGTTTACCCCTCGTCACCGCCGTCACAATGACGCTCTACTATACTCTCGTACGTTGTTTGTGCCTTTGTCGAGAGCTTCAATCACCTATCCAATGGAGTTTCTAACTGATTCAATTAGGTCTTTATGCTTCTCGTCTTCGAGATGGCGCTTTTCATGCTCCTGATCGTCCCCATGCCCTTCAACGTTAAGCGCAAGATCTTCACGTGCGTCAAACACGAAGTTTAGGCGTCTTTACCATGCAGCTAACGAGATATACAGCTTCATCTCCGAGAGTCCCGTTGTCGCGAAGATTCAATACTGGATGAAGATCACTTTTGTCTTTATCCTAATTCTCTTTATCGACAGTGTCAACCGTGTCTACCGTGTCCAGCTCGAGCTCGCCGCCGCCTCCGAACAGTCCAAGCAGGGAGGAGGGTATGTTACCCCAAGCAACCATGGCATAACATGTGGGCACATCACTAACTGGATTGCAGTGCCGCCGTTATGGGCCACGAGCGCCTCGAAGTCCAAGCCCGCAAGTTCTACTCCCAGCGCAACATGTACCTCTGTGGCTTTACTCTCTTCCTTTCGCTCATCCTTAACCGCACCTACGTTATGATCCTCGAGGTGATGCGTCTGGAGGACAAGGTCCGCGCTTACGAGGGTACTAAGAGCGATACCAAGGAGGCTGAGAAGCTTGCTGTTGCCGGCAAACCCGGTGAGCTTGCCCGTCTCCGAAAGGAGCTTGAGCAGAAGGATCAGGACCTCAAGACCCTGAAGAAGCAGAGCGAGCAGCTCCACAAGAGCTACGATGAGCTTAGTGACAAGTACGCTGCTACCCAACAAACCGGCGAGTCCAGAAAGGGCATCTAAGGCGTCCATGTTCTGTATCGCTCCAGAGGAAAAAGACGTCCGCCCGCCCACTAAGGGATATCGGCACCTGATCTATTATTGACCTGTTTGGGCGGAAGAAAAGAGACTGGGTCTGAGCCTGTCAGGGCATATACAAACAGCAACAGACCTGGAGGCAAATGAAGTGCAAGATGTAAAATAGCGTTACAACGGTTACTGGGTTAAGCACTGGCGCAAAGTTGGCGATCGGACGTGGACAGGACGATCGACCATTTGAGATTGTATTAGGAATTTCTTTATGTATAGAATCGTGATGTTGGATGTTGGGTGATGGGTGCCTTGGTGTAATTACCATGGTCTCGCATGCAAATTGCTATATCACTATTCAAACACGATGCCGTTCTCGATTCTACGCGATGCGTCCCACCAAATAACTTTGCATTCTGCCTTGTTCGAACAAGTGTATCAGTAGGCCCCATCATACTTTTCTGGAAATAATACACCATTTGCCATTTCCAATACTGCATACTCAACATCATCTTGAGCTTCATCCTCATCCCAGGGCAATAGCCCCATTGCACGCATGCCGTCTAAACCGCCTGCCTCACCAACCTCTCTGATGGCCTGCTCTCCTCCGACATTGACATCGCCCGTAGGGGCTCCGGTAAAGTCGGGGCCGGCTTCCCCATGCAGAAAACCCTTGCGCTGATGAGCAAGATATAGAGCATTTGTCTGAGTTAATGGACAGGCTGGAAGATAAATGATTGTTGTAGGAGGGATGTCTGGGCGACGGAGACGGTCAAGGGCGTAGACGGTATCGCAGTGCCAGACAAGGTAATCACCAGGGTCAAGTTTTGGTATGGGGATCATGCTCCGATGAAGCTGTAGATGAGGATGTAATGCATCATTGAGCTCCTGTGGGTAAGACGGCAATGCACCTTGAATCACAGAGGAAGGTGGCTCTTCAAGGACCCAGTTCCCTGGCGTAAGAAAGTCTGGGCTTGCCGGTGAGGATTCTTTAGGCACAAAGAAGGGCCGCAGAAGAAGATATGCAGTTGTGAGTCGAATCATGGGACACAAGAGAAGGGTGCCATGGCCAAAAGGAACTTCACTCAAAGCTACCCAGCCCTGAAACATGCGGAAGACGCTGCATGAGCCGTCACCATTGTATAAATCGCTTGTCACTTTTAGTCGAGTGCTGCTTTCCCACGGATCCCAATCCTCCCAACGACCATCCCAAATGCGTTGATAAGTTGCTGCTGAACCATAGCCATCCGGCTCCCAACGCTCCACGCTTCCTCCATCAACATATACACTGAGGGAACATGTCTCATCCTCAGGTCTCCTGACCCTCATGCGGTCGGCATAGCTGATGGGAAAATTGGGGCTCACAAGCGCTTCCGGATCAGACGAATGCCAGAGATTCATTAGGAAACGTTGAGTATAGAGAATGTTCGGATGGGCTCGAGATTTGATCTGCCCAGGAGACCAGTAAACCCCGTAAAGATGCGGATCATGGGTAGGCAATCGTTGCGCCTGAAGGTCTCCTAAGTGAGCGTCGGTATCTGCCTTCCATTTCGTAGCCTGATCATGAGGAACCACGTTCCGAACAACAGCGACACCTCGTTCCTTGAGTCTCGAAGAAAAGTCATCCGCAACTGAAGAGTCTTTGAGATCGTTAAAATCAATAGATGGGTAGATATCCGAACCGGCTTTGGCGATGATATCGATTTCAGTGTTTAACTTGACAAGCAGTCTTATCCAGGAACTCTTGATCTGAGATTCTTTACCCTCAATCAAATCTCTCTTGATTCGGGCAAACCGTGTAGGTAGAGGTATGGGCTCAGTAATCTGAGCAAACATACTATTTGATGGGCCATGCCGGTGGCCTTTTGGAGCCATGGTAAGGGCTTTTGAGAAGTTGATTATGGGTATTGGAAATAAAAGATAATGTTGAGCTATCCTAAACCACCCGCACCAGTTCAATCACAGATATATACTGGAGTAAATGTGGCAATCGAGGGACACTACTGGAACAGCAAAGGTAAGAGCTCAAGCACCTTCTCTGAGGAAGGGAAACCTGGCATTCTGGGTGCCAGTGCGGCGTATCGTTGTTTTGTAACCACGTTTACATGGTCCGCAAACGTGTCTGAACGCTGCGCGTGACTGTCAACGGCCTCTTTGAGCGTTAAGTCATTGACTTCATCGTGAGGGATTGTCGTCATGCGGAATTTCTTCGGATGGGAGCTTGGTATTCTTCGGATACACACGCTATACGGGCCGGATACCCGGTCGTCTGAGGCCGTCGTTTTTGACTGCTTATTAGGGTGAGTTGCGGTGTGTTATCAAAACGATTAGGTGTAATGTATAACCGTTTGATCTTACAGCTTGGTATCATGGACCTAGCGTGCGTACGGTTTGAAATGGTGGTATTGAATTGTGAGCATCATTCTTTGCACTTTTGCAAAAATGCGTGCAGAATAATCTTGTGGTTTTGTTGCCGTGAGTCGAGTCGTTTTGTTTTCCCTTGCGACTGAAGCTGAAGCACTAGATCTTGACACGTTTGGATCGACGAAGTGACGGCTGTTCATGGGTTGCACCCTGTACTATTTCGGCATTTGCATTAACCTTCCTCTTCTTTTCCTTCTTCGCTGCCGTGGACGCTGTGATCTGTCTGGCCTCTTTCGGTGGTGCCACATTATGGGATTGATCCGGCTGAGCCGGTTGCTTCATCAAGACATAGGCCACTTTCTCCACGTCACTTGCTTGCACGTCAAGTCTGTTCCGTAGATCGTCGACTTTGGAGCATAGCATACGGTATTCTTTGGCGTTATACTTGATAGGGCTCTGCTTCCCATTGCAGCATAGCCACCAGAAAGCCTCGTCGGCAAAGAAGATGACCCGTGTCTGATCATGAACAGCCAAAAGCAAGGATGCAGTTGCAGGGCCAATACCTCGAAGCTTTGTTAATACACCCAAGGCGGCTTCTATGTCGGCATCCTTTTCGTAAGCGTTAAGAGCTTGCTTTACAATTTCCTGAGCGTTGTTTGCATCATTAGATGAGACCAGATTCATAAGAGTTGGCCTGAACTTCCCATGGCGTCTGATCTTTATTAGTAAATGGCTTCAGCTTTGACCTCATGCAGCTGCACGATTCTGGCACAGGTGGGTAGACTTGGACTCACAACTTCCACTCCACGAGGTTCTTGATGTCGTCTAGCTTCATTGGGCGACTTTTCGCGCTAGAATTGAAGGCATCCACTGCATCGTTGTATCGATAATTGTCCAGCTCTTGCAGTGTTCTCTGGCCACCTTTGGCTATTGGTTGATATTGATTAGCCGATATTCGTATGAAGTGGCATCCTTGATATCTTTTTCGTTCACTTACCACCCTTTTCATCTGACACTTTTTTGATAAGAGCCGGGTATTGATTGAGAACTCGCTTGAACTCTTCAAGGCTGATCTTGTCGGCAGCGGTAATGCTCAAAGCGGATGCCATAGTGCTGAGACGTTTTGACACAGTGAAAAGATGTCCTTTTAAAAGTAAGGACGGAGCGAGAGGCTTGATAACGCCTTGTTTCCCGATTGCGACTTTCAATGATAGGCTAAGGCAGGAGAGTCGAGTGTTAAGAGAGACGAGCATAGAGATTGAGGAGAAGATGCTAGGTCGGAGTGTCCTCGAGAGACGCGACGCGATGGAAGGAGACTGTTCAATTCGCACGGTGCACGATCATGCCCAGCAGCCCAGGGGAGGAAAGAAAACTGAGGACCATAATCCTCAATAATAAAAAGACTTAAAAATAGATAGATTAGTATAACTTTAGGATATTTTTACCAAGTCTAGAATACCTTTCACTTAGTTTATTTCAGTATCTCAAACTAAAGTCCAATATTTTCTTACTCTCCAAGGGATGCCTGCTAATATCCATACAAGGGGAGGCTAGGAAACTTAAGAATATCTCTGTTTGATTCACCTCCTTATTAATTCTACAAAACCATATCGCTTTCCAAGGTACCCCTAAATTCATTCCCAAAAAATAGGACTGTTTCTGTGGCAAGATGCCTCGATTGGCTTATTCAATAGTAGAA
Organism: Fusarium mundagurra; assembly: GCA_013396205.1. Taxonomy (NCBI): domain Eukaryota; kingdom Fungi; phylum Ascomycota; class Sordariomycetes; order Hypocreales; family Nectriaceae; genus Fusarium; species Fusarium mundagurra. Next base: position 22,417 of record JAAOAN010000118.1, read on the forward strand.
AATACACCTTTGGCCACTCAAGCAATCCAGTTGTTATCCTCAACCTCACCAACCAGTTTCCACAGCTTGTCAAATACATTGTCTGGATCATACTGCTTCTTCAGCCCCCTCAGGCGCTTCGAGTTTGAACCAAATGCTTCTTCAGCTGAGATAGTATCAGTACTCACATAGTTCAGATAGTGGCCAATGCCATCTGACAAGGCCTTGTCGTCGTATCCAAGCTCACGGATCGACTTCTGGAATCCACGATTGAACTGGCGAATTTTGGTATCAAGACTCTCATCCATCCACTTGTAATTGATGCCAACATTGTAGTAGTTCCCTCGTGAGTTGAAAGATGTTGACTCAACAGGAATCGTCCGGATGGTTTTCTGGGGAATGCACTCTATCATGACAACAGAGCCCTCGGTACCCGGTGTGTCCTCGACAAACCCCGTGAATTTATCACGGATTGATTCGGCGGTGGAAAGCTCCATGGGAAGAGTGAAGTTGGCGCCACCAAACAGGTATCTACTGCCCTTTGCAAAGACCTCATCTGCGCCCTGGTTGATCATAGGATATGGCATAGGCCCAACTTGCTTCATCAATGCCTCGAGCTCTAGTATAGGAGCGAAATATCTCTGGCCCTCTTCCTCTGGATTAGGCCCAATCTGTGCCATTTGAACCAGGACAACGAGGGGCCTGGGCGCGTTGGGATCTGGGCCAGGGGGGGCATAAGTGTAGCCTGTGAGGAAGATTTGTGTGCCGTCGTTTGTTTCTCCCCAGTGGTTGAGAAACTTGATCACTGCAGGCAGAGCCGTGGGAGGGAGGAAAGCCATGCCGCCCCAGATATCACCTTGTGGGAATATCTTGCTGGTGAATTGGGTAACCACGCCAAAGCTGCTGCCGGCGCCTCGGAGAGCCCAAAAGAGATCTGCGTTTTCGGTGGAGGATGCAGTTACGATGCTTCCATCGGCTAGGACGACTTGACACGAAAGCAAGACGTCGATGGCCAGACCGTGGATGCCAGACAAGATGCCATAGCCACCATGGAGGATAAGGCCACCAACGCCAGTATGGCTGACAGTTCCGCCAACGGTAGCTAAGCCTTTAGGCCAGAGTGCCTCGTCAATGTCTTTCCATAAGCAACCTCCTCCAAAGGAGACGGTGTTTGCTTCGGTGTCTACCGAGACATCACGCATAAGAGAGAGGTCCAGGACCATGCCATCGGGTGAGGGAGCGCAAGAAGTTTGCGAGGTACTATGACCACCTCCTTTGACATTGAATTTGATGCCATTGGATGTTGCAAACTTGACGACCTCACTGGCTTCTTCAGCAGTCCTGGGTTGGGCTACAGCGGCCTGTGAATTGATTAGCTGGTAGCTGGGGAGCCACGACGGTTTGACGTACAGCAGGCTTTACACAGGTAAGACTCCATCGTTGGAGGCTCTCCTCGAATCCCTCATCTCCAGGAAGTAGAAGACGTCCCTGAACTAGCTTGATGCTCAACGATGAGAACTTGGTTTGGGTCATATTTGGTTACTTGAAAAGTGAATGTTCTTAATAATGGTGTGTGTGTGTGTGTGTATTCTACCATGCTTTGCAGGAGCCTTATATACATACTATTGTACAGGGCCGGTTGTCCGACATCAAGAGTCGCCGTCTCACCTCAGCACCAACTACACGTATAGCGTTGGATACTAATATGGATTCCATACCTTACTCGGTTTGGATGGCCAGACGAGCTATCAAATTGGATGCGGAGTTGTTGGCGTGAAGCTGAAAGAAGGGGCGTTTAGGCTGTGCTGTACAGCGCCATCGGCGGTACGTGGCGTCGTTTTATGGCGGATAATGGACATCTAGACGAGAGCCTGCATTGTCGAGCATCTTCATTTGATAGAAAGGAAGGATTTAATAAATCTGATTTATCCTGATTTGAAACATTGCATAATATGATGTATTGTTGGCGATCCTTTGAATCCTCATTGCTATGAATGTCGGCGGTAAAGTAAAGCTGCCCGCTTAGCTACCCTAGCTATGTAACACCCTCGAACTAGAGCAGATGAAGCATGATATTGACTTCTATCTAAGCGGGATTCTTGCAATTGATAGGGCTTATGCCAGCCAGAGGTCAGCTCAATACGATCGACGAGAACTTACACTAGTTCAAGGCACAGCACAGTAGCTCAACACAGGATTCTCCACTACTCAGCAAGATTCGGGGAAGTGAATAAGCAGCGGCTAGCTTACTGACAGTTGAGGCTCGTATGGGTCAGTTTCGAAGCTTTTGCCAGTTATGGTTTGGTAGGGACGCTGACAGTGATGTTGACGATGAGTGGTGCAAAGTGGTTATGCATTTAGAGGCTATATTCAGCTGTGACTTGGTGAAAGAATATTTTATGACATGTGACCACATGGAATATAAGTAATCAAGAACGACTCTGAGACGGCGGTGACACCAACTCTGTAACATAAATAGGTTCTGTTACTGTAGATCCTTAGCCTCTGTTAATCCCCGTTGATGCCAATCCCTGGATGGAACGGTCGAGACCATGAGACCGGTTAGATAACGGCCTGTCCGAAAAGGGCGACAGCTAAAGAAAAAAGAAGAAGAAAAAAAGGTGACCCCTCCGTTTTCCGGTTTTACGGTTTTTCTTCTGCATAATCGCATCCAATCCAATCCATCCTCTTAATTCTTACTCACCCACTTACACCTTTGACCTTCCAACACCGCCAAGTCTATACCGAATTCTCCTAGTCCACATAACGCAACACACCCTCTCCTCTTCCTCACAACCAGGCCAAATCGCAAACATGGGTAACGTAAGCTAAGAGGATTCAGATGCCATCATAAACGATACCTTGTGCTGACATGGAGGTTTCAGGGTGCCAAGGCTCAACAGAAGCGCGAGCGCAATGCAAAGGACAAGAACACTGCCAAGTCGCAGCTCAAGGTGGTGAGTTTACAGATTGTACTCTAGAATCTCGGGTCTCTTTAGCTAACATGACCAAATAGAACGAGAAGGCTTGTGATATTCAGTGCCAGATCTGCAAATCTACCTTCCTCAAGACCACAAAGGCCCCTGCGTATGTCCACCGAAATACCCACCCGATCTCCTCTGTTTCTCCATCACCCTAACTAATATTTCCTCTCCAGTCTGAAAGAGCATGCCGAGAACAAGCACAGCAAGACCATTGTCGACTGCTTCCCCAACGTCCAAGTCGCATAGACCCCATAACACACGAGGGGTTGACATGATGGTATCGTACGAGAAGAGAAAAGTCAAGAAAACAACTAGAAGAATGGGAAATGTTTAGCGAAGCGAGGCGTACTGAGGCGTGATGGCCTAGACGAGAACGGAGAGACGAGACAAGACGAGATCAAGGGACTCATGATGGATATAAATTTTACACGGCTCTTTTTTGCACATTCTTGCCATTTCCCTGTGTTTACCACCCACTACCGGTACCTAATGAGCCTCTACAGCCTTTGGGGGCGCTTCCACGACCGGTGCCGCAGCCTCCTTCTGCTGCTTAGCCTTTGCCTGTTCCTCACGGATGCTAGCCAGGATATCAGGATACCAACGTTCTCCAACATCAGGGTGACTCTTGACTCGATTTCGCAATGTTGCCTCACCAAGCGTCTTTGAAGCACCGCCAGCTCGGAAAGTAAACTCGACATCATCAATACGCCCGCCATTGCGCTCCACGATCTTGCGACGCTGCTCCCGTACTTCCTCCGGTACAATACCAACGCCAACTTTCTCCAGATCTTCAAACTCAGCGCTCATACGCACGCCTTGGAAGAAGGGAATAGAGAAGCGTGCACCTGAGCCGGCAGCGGGGGAGAGGACACGATGTGTTGTAGAGACGCAGACGCCCTGTGTTAGTGCCTCTAAGCCTTGCCCGATAGCAACGACGAGGGTTCCTGGTATCGGCTCACATTCGATCCAATGACCTCGAACGTTCTGTACTTGAAGACCCTTGTGCGATGTCGCCTGGAGGAGATAGCTTGTAAGCATGCTGTCTTTGTGAGGACCTACGCCCTGGCCCTGTATGTTTCCTTCGATGCCAAGTTCCTTTGCGTCGGGATACTTGACTATCTTGAGCTTGTGTTGCTGATCTTGGTCAAAGTATTTATTAAAGGCGTCGCTGGGAAGCTCAATGGCTTCGGCGATGAGAGACGTGAACTGAATTGAGATCTTGCCCATGCGCTCCATGTAGTCTGTATACACTTTGCGGAACTCGGGCAACGAGTCCTCAGATGGCCATTGATTGGGTGCTAAAAGGTTACGATATAGAGGAGCATCGGGCCCAGGGATAGGATGCTCTGTTGAGAGATCGATTTGTTCACGATGATCAATTTCTCCAGCGGTGATCTCCGCTGAGAGACGAGAGTAGCCTAAAAAAGAGGGTGCATTCTTCATCTCAATCTTAAGTCTGGACGAGTTAGTGATCCATCAGATCATGATAATCAATGTCACTCATCAACACTCACTTCTCTTCCTCAGGAATTTCAAAGAAACCCTTTCCAAGTTCAATGATCTTCTGAAACAACTCATCCGAGATGCCAACATTCTTGAGATACAAGAAGCCAACTTCCATCAAGGCATGGCGAAGTTCCTTTAGAAACTGAGGTTTAGTAGCAGGGTCCTTGGCCGCAGCTAGGTCCAGAATTGGAATAGATGTAAACGACATTTCTATATGCCAAGATGATCAAGTAAAGTTGAACAAGCAAAGTAGGTAGAAAAAGACTTGATGTTGTAACTTGTTGATAAATAACTTGGTATCTTTCACTCCAAGGTTGTCATATCCAAGTCAGTAGATCGACTGACTGATTACCCATCATCTCCTTGTGCTATGGCGCGATTGGTCCACCCGAATACACCTTTTTCTCCTCTTGTCCTTCGTCTCCAAGTCAAGCCCCCTCCCCGCATCTGCAACCGATTCCCGAGAGATGCCGGGCTACTTTGGCGATTGCCTCTCTTTCAATCACGCCGATGTCGGCCATACTCCAGGTGCATATACAAACTGAGTGAATAGCTAGTATTCCAGACCTACTCAACGCCGGCGCTGCGATCATCTAACTTCCCAAGACCACATGCGACTAGACTATGACTGTCTAGTTTGATTTATACATACTCCTCTGTAACAAAAAAACATTCTAGCTTTTCAAACATGCCTTATTATATACCAATTTCTACCCTTCATGATGCTGAAAGAGGCTTTGTCGCGAGCAGGCCCGTAACCTTGTAAAACAAATCCTCGATTGGAGGCGCAGCAAATGCTGGTGCAGCGTCAAAGATGTCTGCTAGATGCTGTTGTTGAATCACGCTTGGGTGAGAGTCGTCATCTTCCATCTCGACATCTTGAGGCTCAGCCACGGGCTCGACCTCGGCATCGTCAGCGTCGCTAACCATATCCTCATCCTCATCAAGAAGACCAGCCTCATTGCCATTAACATCAATGCCCTCGAGGCGGAGGTCCTCAAGAGGCTGGACGGTTGCAAGAGATGAAGGGTCTGACCCCTCGGCAACCACCCAGACTTGAGCAGCATCATCCAGAGCGATGAAACCACTTGTTTCAGGAGCAGAAACCAAGCTGACGATCCTTTGAGGCGTGCTACGCACCAACAGGGGTTCGATATCCTCAGGCTGGAAAACTGCAATGAGAGAACCCTCATTAGCTGGCAGAGCTAGGGCAAAGTGACCGGAAGTGTGATCGACAGCCAGCTGAAGAAGAGCATTGGCCTTGGACTGTGGTATCACAACACCATACCGTAGCTCATCACTGACAACGTCGTAAACGCGCAGTTCATCTGATAAGATAATGACAAAAGGCGAAAGGGCACGGATAGATCGCAGTTGACCTTTCCATTGGCCTTCGAGGGTCTTAACTACATCGCCTGACGCAGCATCAATCAAGTAGATCACACCGGAGCCAGCTGTTCCGAAAGCCACGAACAGAGTTGAGCCATCTTCTGAGAAAGCGATACTTCCTTGGGGCTCTTGAGCAACACCGGACTCAGGGAGGTCGATCACGCCGTCTTGAGGAATGCCGTCACCCACAGCAATAATCTGAGAGCAGCTCCAAGTGAAGACCTCGCGACCGTTAGGCCCCTTCACTACAACTCCATTCTGAGATCTTGTCTTGGGGCGCCACAATCGAACATTGCCGTCGGTACCAATAGTCGCGAAGCACGTCGAGACAGGGTTCGAGGCTAAGTCGAGAACTGCCTCGTTGCGATTTGTAGCATGAGGGGCATTGATCCTGGAGACAAGGGCAATCTGCTCCTCGCCTTCTTGTGCTTCCCAGAACTTGAGATACACCTCTCGTCGCTCCTGAATGAACTGGTCCTTGGCATCGCTGATAACGTTGTCCACATCTCGTTGGGATGGCTCCCAGGTGTCAACACTAGCAAGCCACGCTCCGTCAGCTGAGAAAGCTAGGCGAGTAATGACGGGCTCTTCGATAGGGTGGCCCTTGTTCGTGATGTTGACATCTGTTGGCTGTGTGCGAGCCAAAGCTTGCTTGGAGACGCTTCGGAAAGTCTCAAGATCGAAGGTCTGAAGCAAAGGTGCAGAAAACCCTCCTGACATAGTAGCCTGCCTGCCATTACCAACACAGACATGTAATCTCGACTGATCAGTAGGGCTAATGGCAGCTGGGATAGGTCGCTGTACGCTCGCAGGCGTTGTCCATGTTCGCTGAACGAGAAGATCCTTGGGTGTAGTGACGTTGATGGCGGCCGACTGGATACCAGCGATGTATGCTGTAGGCTTCATCTCAGCGGTCGAAATGACCATGACTGAGTTATCGTTGAGGTGAACAACATATGAGGAACCATTGGCAGAAACTGTGATGTTCTCCACGCTGCCAGAAAGATGGGGAAGAAAATCCTTCTTTCCTGTGTCCATTTGCCATAGAACGAGAGAGTTTTCAGAACCTCCTGAAATTACATAATTACCTGTGATATGTCAGTACAATCCTCGAGATTCCATGTGCAGTGTAGATTCGTACCATCGCGCGACCACTTCAGGGCGTGCACCGCTCTACGGTGCCAATGAAAGTTTTGCGCTTGAATGGGTTCCTTATCAGATCCTGACTTTGCAAGCGCCTGGCTTCGAGCAAGCGCATCATGGTAGAGGTAGATTGAACCACGGGCACCGCCAACAATGATATCCAGAACAGGAGCGGCTTCCTGTCGCGATTTCTTTCCGCTCGTCACTGGTCTAGTATACACTCTCAGGTCAAGGGCGCTGACCAAATCGGGAATATCGAAGGTGTAAATCTCGTAATCCAAAGAAGCCAAGTTATCGAATTGTCGCTGTGATGGAACGCCAAAGAAAAGGCGGTCGTTAATGGCGCCAACCAGGTGGCCATCTTCACTAGTCTCAAGCAACTGCAGGCCATTGCCAGGCTTCTTCATAACGAAGAGAACCTTGTGGTCAGACTCCGTTGTGGAGGCTGGGTATGCGACAACCTCAATTCGGCTTGCTTTATCTGATTCTGCCACAAAGATGATTTCTTGGACTCTTCCAGAGACCTTTTTTGTAACGAGGGCCATGGCAGTCGCAGTCTTGGATTGGGTCTGGAAGAATTCGGGGGTCTTGGAGGTTGTCCATTCGACTTCACAGACGCGGCCGTCAGAGGTAGCCACCCAGACGATATTGGGGTTTTGCTTTGCTTGTCTCATGGCGACGATGTGCGCGGAAGCTGCAGCCTTATCGTCGGAGGGTTCAGCTGCAGTAATGGGGATTCGTCGAACAAGGAGTGAATCGGCTGCCGAGTACACCTGGATAGAGGTGTTGTATGCAATAATGAGAAATCTATGAACGTTAGCTAGGCCAGTTCCAGCATTAATTGAGACTTACTGCTCATTTTCTGTCAATACGGGATCGATATCAAGCATCCTGCCACCCATGGGCTTCGAAACGCGCCAACCTGCCTCTGTATCGTCGAACTGGCGAACAAGCTCAATCTCCCGAGTTCCAGCTTCTGCCAAAGCTCCAGAGATACCCTTCACCTCAGCAACCACGCCATTGCCACTTTCGTTCTCGAGCTTGATTCCATTGATTTTGTTCGACTTTCGCTCAGCTCTTAGCCTCTTGGTTCTTGAATCGTTTTCCGTCACATCGCGTTTGCGCTTCTTGGTCGGATCGTTTTTTGTTCGAGGGCTCTTGTGGCCAGCCATTTTCGCCACCTTCTTCTCTCTGCACGAGATCAATTTCTTGTGCTTGCGACGTCTTTTTTTAACAATTCGTCGACGGAGAGGAAAGTAACGAAGTTGTCCTGCTGGCTACGCTTCTACTGGGTAAAGGTTCGCAGAAATTTTGGTCCCGCTTGCGAAAAAAGTTGCTGATAAGATAAGCGTTCTGTCGGAAAAATAACGGAGCCAGAATTTATTTTCGTAGTCCTCCTGCAACGCCAAACTATCGCAAGCTTTCTTTGTAACGTCAAGTCTTTTAGACACATCTAACAAACCCGCGCACGCACGATATTACATCAAAATGATCATTCCTATTCGCTGCTTTTCCTGTGGAAAGGTAGGATCTTCAGCCGCGATGCGCCAGACGCTGATGACTAATTTGGAACGTAGGTCACTGGTGACCTCTGGGAGCGCTATCTTCAATTGATCGCAGATCCCCGTAAGACCGATGGGTAAGCTGGCACTTTTTACTTGATGCGGCTGGAAATCTAACGAGCGTAGCGACGCTATGGACGAGCTCGGTCTGAAGCGATACTGCTGCCGCCGCATGATCATGACCCACGTTGATCTTATCGAGAAGCTTCTCAAGTACGACACGGCCATCCAGATCCTATCACATACGCGATTTCTAACTCTCTTTAGGTACACTCCTGATGGACGAAGCGAGAAGAAGCAGAACCTTGGCGTTCAGTACTCATAGAATGCGTGGTGGCAAAGAAACAGCGAAAGAATGGTTATGCATGGTTTGGCGTTAAGGGGAATCTTGCCGAAATATGTCACTTTGACGGCGCAAGGAAGGCAATGAATTGATCAGTTTCAAATACGAGAGCACGAGTCCTCATACTCTAAGGTGCCCTATACAGACACTTTCGAGACTGTCAAGATATTGATCTGTGTTTTCACTCGTGCTTCCCTCCAAAAGACACGGTTGGCTCTTGGTCGGCCCTTTGTCCTGCATGTATTCCTTTCTGGCGGGAGGCCCTTATGCACTCCTCAGAGAGCAAGAAAACTTCTGACACGAAATCAGGGTGCTAAAATGAAGCGGTCTAAAAATGGCTTGCTAAGAAATACTAAACTTAGCCAATTCTTTTCGTTACTAGATAGAGGCCCTAAGTTTTCTTGCCTCTGAAGGGCACTATGCCATTGACTACTAGGATTTAATCCTCAGACTACAACTGCAACACTCCCACCCTTGTTGGGGCCTGTGCGCAAAGAGCGGTGGATGTTAAGTTGCGGCGAGGAACAACGAGCAAGAATCAGGAGATGGCCCATGTTGTTAGACAGCATGCCAACATCTATGGGCAGCCAGGAGAGGCTAGTTAAACTGGCACGCATATTCTCAGTCTCACCTGATTAACCAGGTGCTGGAATTGAGTTTTCTTGTTTGCCTCTACGGTCTGGCCTCACTTGCAGACCTCGAAAACTCACTCAAATGTGTTGGTTGTCTTCAAAGCTTGCAGAAGGAAGTGGGCAATGGCATCGAGCCAACAGTCTCTTGCAAGGCCAACGAGGATGACAACACATCCGGATGTTGGTTGAAGCTCTCATGTCTCTGGGGTCTATACCTGTTCTATTATAGCAGGGTTACCCTTTTGCTGTCGATCCTGCAACTTATTGCCCTAGTGCTGGACAACGGTGTAAGGTAATGCGACCCTTTCGCTTTACATCGTGATACCTTTCTACCAGGGCTAAAGTGAATGCATGCAGTTTCCCTTCTCAAGCGAGACTGAGAACAATTCAACAAGTTTGTCCTAATCTATGGGTCCGAAGCGATGAAAAGCTTGTCATAAAGATACTCAAGAATTTGGCTGGCCTTTTGCTATTTGAATGACAAGGATGGTAATGTCTATATGGTATATTAGCACGAGAATTACCTCTTCTCAAACCCATTATTTGAGTTCCGACTCTTGAACTACTTTAGCGGTAGAAACAATTATATGCAAGCCAGTCACCATGCCTGAGTCTCACAACCTGTGACTTGGGCCTGGTTTCCATAAGATCGGGAGTTTCTGAAGGCCAATACACTAGCGGGTGATCTCTCTTTGAGGCCCGTCATGAATTTCCAATCTTGGCTGAGTCGCTCGACCTATTGGGTACCTCAAGCCGCCCTGCTATCAGCGGCGTAGACATCTCAGAGTCATGGAGCAGACAATGAAAATAAGACAAAGAGGCGTTGGCTCGGAAAAGCCCGTCTAGTGTGTGTGGCTGTTCGGGCCGCAAGTGCATGGGTAACGATTTCTTCATGTGCTGTGATATAGTAACGACAATTCAGAATACTTCATGCAGTCGGAAAACACTTGTGTACCACACACAAGTGACCTGATTATAGTAACAAGCTTGGCCAACAACCGCGCTTTTCTTTTTCTTATGCTGATCGACCAACACGATCTTGATCCTAGACAGGCAGCACAGACGGACTGGTTACCGTAAGTGGAAAGCTTGAGTCATCGAGTTGCACAACACAATAAACAAACAACCTTGAGCCAAAGAGAAGAGTGTCAAAGGTCTAGTTAGGCTGGCGCTTATGCACTGCATTCTGTGCATCCCTCCGTGGCTTTCTCGTGCATACTCGAAAGCCCACTTCGAGCTCAAAGCTCTTGTCACGGTGTTCAGTAAATCTATTCCATATATTAAAAGCACATCTTCATATGTTGTGTATTGGTGATGTACGTAGCCCTCCTTGTTGGGTCACAGCTGCTTATTCTTACCTCTACGGCGGTGGACCGCGGGATGTGTTCCGGAAGCGGCAAATCCACACCGCAACCCTGCTCTTGGGTTCGAGAAAAGGATCGAGAAAGATCCCCGGCTCAGTAGGAGCACAAAGCTTGTACCATTCAGGATCCCGAGGTGAACTCGTGGAGCTGTCAAGGGTACATCATCAACACCTATTCAACCGTTTAACAAGGACTGGGAGTCCCCGCACCGGCTGGATGGATTGGCGATCGTTAATACAATTCCGAGAATCTGTCTAGCGCTGTGATAACTAAAACAACGCAACAGGCATTAGGTTATCACCACGCTAAATTGGCTACTAGGATTCAGACCCCAGACGATGCCGTCTGTCATAACATGGCCTCAGGGAGCAAGAAAACATCAGACCTTAATACAGGGTGTTAAAATAAACTCAGTAAAAGATATCCTAAGTTTATGCTAAGTTCCTAAGTCTTTCTGTCATTTAGGGTCAAGCTCCTAGGGTTTTCCCCCTCTCCTATCATGGGTAGTAGCAAACAATACTTATACAGTCTTGGTATTGTAGCCATTCCTCTTGCTGTAAACCTAGCTGAGTCTTCAGTCCTAGAAAAGAGTTTTGGAAACCTCCTCTTACATAGCTTGCATGAGCCCGGTGGCTAGTTGTATTGGTCTGATTATAAGCGGATGGATTTGCCATTTTCTCTAAATTGGAACAGAATCCACTTATCATTTTGTTAGTTCTCTGCCAGTCATAAACAAGAAAGAACTGAAGGTGATTGTTTCTGTGTACTTTGTCCGTTCTCCATACCTTGAAGTGAGTGAGTGATAGGCTCTGGAGGCCATGGCGATTAGGGTCGAAAAGCCAGGGGGGATAGAGATTGACTAGAGGGCCTAGCCCAAGCATATTCTAGCATTTTTTCGAATCTTATGTTGTTGCTTTGCCAAATTGCTGGCATCGATAGTCATGTTCCAGATCTTCTGAGAGCAAGCGAACTGTGCGTTACAAAGAACATACTGCAACCCCGGGTGGTGGGGCCACCGGCTCGTTTTAGCGTTGCCAAAGCCGCCGTGACCAGACTGCTGGGTTCGCCGGGTTCTGAGGTTTGGGTTGTTGATTGGCTTGTTCTACATCCTGGTCGTATCCCTGCGAGCTCAGGGCGTTTAGAAGCACTATCTTGAAGGTCTAGCATTATGGGTAGTACGCATTGCCATTGACTTCTGAAGTGATGAGGAGAGAGGGCCACTCATCAAGCTAACTGTAGAAGTGGATGAAGAATTCTGCTTCACCGACCACAGTTGTTCTACTCCATCCTCAGGTAATTCGGATGGAGTATTATTTGAAAAGCAATGGAGACTGTATCGAACCAACAGATCTTTTGAGGGCCACTGATAAAGCATTAAGTCGGAACGCTGTCAGCCGGCTGAATGGTCAGTCGCGGCACACGCTTCCAAACAAAGTAACTCAAGATCATGTTGGGCATTGTCCCCAAAACTCAAGAGTCTATGTTCTTTCTAAACATGAAGCCGGTTGGGATTACGATTTTAGGTTGTCGATCATGCTAAATACGTATACAGCATTGGGTGTCACATTCCGTACCGTTAATGCCGTGCAGCGGGCCATGGCACATGGCATCGACTCTGTACCCATATTACTGTACGGCTGAACTTGGGAGGAAAGCTCGGAAGTGAATGTATTGTAGACTTGTCGAACACAAAGCACCACGAAGCATACATAGCATTGGCCAGTTCCAGGTCGTTGGTGGAAGCAATGCAAGTGGGGGGACTTCGGAGGATTGGCCAGTCCCACCATGAGTTAAGCGCCGACGCCTGTCCTTTTTTTAATATGCCCCACGAGTTTTGGTGCCACGATCCATCTATCCTGGCCAACTGTCTGGGGTTTGACTGGCTCCTTGTCATGGACGGGCGGCTGGAAGTTCTCTCTTATGGTTGTCTCGTAGCCGTGCAGAGCTGTTAAGTTGAGCGCAAAGTGACGGGCAGGTATACTTGCAGAAGTAGTTGCTGTCAGTTATTTAGCATGATCGGCAGATCGGGACGAAGGGCTGTCAACTGACTTATGCTGCTATACAGAAAGATGGAATAATGATTCAAGGATGAAAAATACAGCCCGAAGGTGGAAGTTATCCCTATACCTAACCTCAGCCACCTGGCTTGGTTGAGGTAGGTAGCTGGCATCGATTGTGCCTACCGCGGGAACACTGATGATTGCGATCTGTACGTAGGGCAGGTGCTAACCATAGTGGGCCTCCCGTCCCCTGATCCATGGCCAATTCGAACCAGTCAGCCAGCCTCTCCTTCTGCCAACGGTAATGCTTTGGACTTACACGACGGTGCTGAGGTTAGGTACCTTAGGTAGTCGTTTCCATGAGAGATACATATTGCTTATTTTCTCAGCCCATCACCAGTCTCAACGGACATGTATGCCAGTCATCTGCAATTGATTCAATTCGGGTTTCCTTGAGCAAGTACCATCATTGGATTGAATCGACTTCTCTGCATGATAAGAGTCATTGCAATACACACAGGGGAGTCATCAACAGGTTGCATTGACCACACCCTATTCTACCGTCCTCAACACAATAGCCAGAGACAAGAAGACCTTGTTGGAAGTTACTTGAAGTGGCCCCGGAGGGCAGTCTACTCACAATTAGCCGCTCCATCCATTCACCCTAAGCATCCAATTTCAACACCCCGATGCTGCAGGTTGACGGCTTCTGCCACACCTCGATATATTGAACTTAGATCCAAGCCTTTCAAATCACTTGGGAAACCCATCTTGGGACCGCATTGGCACTCATCAGCATCAACCCATCACCTCGGCAGAATTTCTTGGTCAGACTGTTCAGAAGAAACCCAGCAACTACCTAACAACTCAAAATCTCTGGCCCCCAACTTCACCCTCCTCTCTAAAGTCCCATCTGCATCTTGATCCACACAACTGGCCCACCCGCTCGCTGCCTTGTCTCGGCAAGACAATTCAGACTTTCAGAGTTGTCTTGGCTGTATGTACTCTCTTTTAGCTAGGTACTCTCCAGGAGCATCAAGTGTCACAGGTTGCGTCCTAGCCGCAGAGCCCCTCCTGCTACCACCAGCTTGATCGATATCCACACCTCCCATATTCCATCAGCTGGGCCACGCCCCATTCATGATCCAACCGTCTTTTGGTTCACGTTCCCCGACATTCTATCTTTTCCTGTTCCGTCTGGTGAACCATTAACAAACATAAATCTGGTCGATGCATAATTGCAGTCTTTGGATCACTCAAAGAATTGTATTGCTTCAATTTCATTGATGAAGCAATTCTATAAGACCTTATACACAATACCTACCTATTAAACAACTATCGCGTCTCTTTGTTTCCCACCGCGCCAACCATCGCGCTCCCGACAAGCGCCGGCCGCATGTACGGTCCCCTCCATAACAACTCAAGGCAGCTCACCAGGACAGGTAGCAAGCTTCCGAAGCCAGCTCACAGCTACCAGAGGTGGCATCAACAAACATCTTGAACGCTGCCGTCTGCTTATTCGTTACTCGACTCTCGCAGCAACAAAAGCTACAATTGAGTACCTGACCCATAACACCCCAATGTAGCAGGGCTGCGAGAACAAGGGACCCGGTCTCACGAACCCCTGTCAAACTGGCGTCTGTCTGTCTGCCTTAGTCCGTTGTTGCAACCACTGGTGCTCCAGCTTTTGGCTCTGCCTGTTTCCTTACACCTTTCCCCCTCCATTCTAACCATTCTCTGTCTTCGGTTCGGCTTTTGGTGAGCTGGTTTTGTTGGACGAATTTGCTTGCTTGCTTCATTTTTGGAGTGTCATTGAGCCCTTCATTCAGCATTTGGACCTCCTGTTTGTTTCTATTTCATCAATCTTTCCTTATTGCTGTTCGACTGGATCAGACTAGTCACGCAGCCTCCCGATCTTAGCACACTCGATTCCATAGGTCTCTTAACTGGCCGCGCGACCGCGCATCGACCGCCGACCGACAAGCTCATATTTTATTCTTTTGCCTTCACAACAGCTGTTGGTAATCTCGAATCTGTCTCCTGCATCTGGTTTCGATTACCTGTCAACCTTGGGATAGCTGCATCGTACGGCTTTCTTGCGTCGGCGCTTGGTTGGAGCTGTGAATTGTCTTAAGGTCCCCTCTGCCGTCGGAGCTCTCAACTACCACCGTCAGGGTAGCTCAATATTTAGAAACTCCACGTTCCCGTCATGGCCCTTGAAGCCCCTTTGAGGTCATCGACTGGAAGCCTACAATTCCCCTTCGCTTACCCTCAGACAGACATGTCTGCGCCCACAGAGAATGAGAGCCGTCGCTCTCCATTCAGACCATTGTATGTTGCCTTGGAAGCTATGCGCTTAACGTGAAACCTCTTGGAATCTCTATTAACCCGTGTCTCAGCTCTTCCCCTCCTCCTGCTACCGATTCGTCCTCACTTCGACCCAATTCTGTCAATCGCATGTCAAGTAGCTCCTACAATGTCATGAGTCCTAGTGACATTGTGGGTCCTTCTCCGGTCACATCTAATGGTACTGAAACGACCGAGATCGAGGATGATGTCTCAGAGGATATTGAGAAGGAAGTTAGTGATAGAAAGGCTACCCGTCGGTCAGAGGTCAGTCACAATGGGCACCGCTGACATTCTGGGCTATGAATTAACTTGAGCACAGCTCTTAATGCTCACAACTAACTTACCGGAGAATGTGCGCCAGTCCAGCAACGAGGAGGCAATTTCTGTCATTCATGCACCAGAAAGTTTTTCCAGCTGGGTAAGTTTCATAGCCATCCTATATACAACACATTTAACGCCATTCAGGCTGCTCCAGCTGCCGCCGCACCTCCAGCCATGGAGCACAAAGGGCCAAGTCCAAGGACATCTCCAAAATCAGAAGCTGAAAGCCTAGCCTCTCTCAATGGCGGACAAGAGAAGGTCTGCTACCCTTGACCTAAATTTATGCCAAATACTAAAAGGTCATCAGACATCGACTCATCCCGTTCGACCTCCGATTTTAACCGATGTGAACCCTGTGCGGTACAGCATCGACAGCGCCACACCCCGAGCTCAGGACCTGCAATCCATGCTGGACGATGGGGCCCGGCTACGTTCGAGTAGTACGAGTAGTCTCGAGAGTAAGTAAATACTAGTTTCGTCACCGGATATGGCTAATCAGATTAGAAATCGACGAACAAACCGAGGCTGAGGGTGACGACGAAGACTATGAATCAGAAGCCATGCCGATACCACAGCAACAAGACGAGATCGAGACTCTACGAACAACTCTTGCTGAGTGCTGGACGTTGTGCAACAGTTTGTCCAAGCTCAGTTCAATCAATCGTAACCGTGCTCTTGGCAAAAATGGCATTCCTGATGCCCACGAAAAAGCATGGAGGACATGCTGGAAACTTTGTCAGCGGCTCTACCACAGTCGTGATGAGGACGTGAGCAATTTCAATGTCAAGGTCAACCTTGATTTGTGTCGCGATTTCTGCCAAGCACTATTTGATGTCCGGCAGCGTAATGATGAAGCAGCGGACTCGGTTTTGCGTGTTAGCTTCGAGCTCAACAACCAGTAAGTGCAGTTAATAAGTGATGGTTCTTACTCTAACAAGTCGGCAGCCTCTATAGTGCACAGGACGGTACCCTACCAGAGCAGTTCCGAGAACGCACACTGGACTTCTATATCGCGCTTTGCCATCGACTAATGAAGCAACGGAGTGATCTGGCCGAGGAAACTGATCAGTTGCTCAGGGCCTGTTGGGCACTTGCAGAGATGCTCTTCAATCTCAGGCAGAACAGAAGGGATGGAAGACCACCAGATGAGGAACTGCTGAGCTCTACTGTCCAAGCCTGCTGGGAGCTCTGCGATGTATTCCGAGACAGCTGGACACAAGTTCGACCTGATAGAGGAACACCTCGAGCCGGACACGCATTCCCTCAGCATCTTAGTGATCAGAGCGGCCGACAGAGTCGAGGATCAAACCCATCTTCAGTCCATTCGAGGCACGATAGTGTCAAGAGTGGTCGACAGGAAGAGAAACCAAGAAACCCAGCCGTTCCAGAAACCCCTGTAACCGAATTCGAAGACACGCCCATCTCTCCACAGAGTCGTTCGCCAACAATGCCCAACATTCTTGTCCTAGGCACTCCTAGTGACAATAGCCGCGGTCGGTGGTCGAGTAGCGCGTCCAATCTTTCTAGCTACTCAAAGAGCAGCACCAGGACTTCAAGCACAGCCACCACTACAGCTGCATCAGAGGATGCGAACGTGACGCGTGCAAAGGTACTCGTTCTCCGAGCTGCTATGAATCTTGGCTTCAACCGTGATGCCATCCATGAGCCCAAAGCTGCTGCTGCTGCATTACAGAAATTTGTGCAGGATCTCCCTCCTGGATCGTTTGGATCCCTCATCTCGCACTCGACATTGCTATCACAGTACAAAAACTCCGTCCTTACCGATGCCATAATTCCAAGACATCACGCCTTGCCAGCCCGAGGCAAGCGCGTTACTGCCCAGGAGATGGCCAAGAGTATTCAGATGATGATGAAGAGTTCACAGCGGTATGCATATCTCCGAGATCTCTTCAAGGTTGTTTTCCAGTTCCCGGTTGAGGAGGTCGACACCCGTCGCAACGTCAGCATTGTGGTGTAAACATACTATTCAACCATATTCATTCAGAACCTTCTATTTCGACGCAATGGTTGCGTCGAATTGCCTATACTTATGCCACGTTACGTCTAATGTTGTTATTTCATTCTGAAGAGTTTTTGGGAGTCGGGTCACAAGGATTTGGGGACTATTCTATGCTAGCATGCTTACGCACACATCACAATTTTTGCATCGGAGATTTGGGAGGTATCCTGAGGAGATTTATGCGATGGTCTGTTCGTTTCTACTTGCACGAGATACCCTGTTGGAAGGCTCTAGCGGGCGAGTTGATGATATGAGAGAGCTGGAGGGTAAGGCCAGAAATATTTGGATAAATCAAATCTCCAAGCTTATATCAAGATATTATGATTTATTTAATATATAGCACGAGTGGATCGAGATAAGTGCAAGCTATTTATTTCGTTATGCTAAGTGGCCTAAGAACAAGGTATCCAAACCGAGTCTCTGCCTATCTAGTTCTGTGGATTTCAGCTTGGGTATCAACTCTAACATGCGACAGGCCTATACACCTCATGATATGAATCAAATCCACAGCCTTGGGAAACAGGTCTCAGAACGCTCAGCTGGTGGTTTTCGCCAAACGTATGACTCTGCCTGTGGACAGGTCAAACAAAGGAAAACGAATCACTGCTTTGAAGAGCGACAAAGAAGCCCCGATCTATCACGGAGAAAGAGTAAGAAGTTATTTGAGAGATGGCCAGTCCCCAGGGACTGAGTTATGTCAAGTATAGTATACAATGTGGGATAATTCAGCCACCACCTCAGGAGGACGACTTGGTGATAGCAACTTCAGATCCCAGGTGGTACTGAGCACCTTGGATCGATCGTCACATTGATCCCCCTCATCACCACTCTAGTTCTTGTAGTCGTATGAGGACCCTGCTTTGGCAGCTTTGTGCTCATTGCTGTCGTCAGAAGTGCCCGAAGCCGCAGGTTGCCTGCTATCTTGTGAAATCTTCTGCTCTGAAGTTTCCTCATCCTGATCTTGGGCGGCTTGCGGTTCGCTTTGTCCAGGCGCTTGCTGAGCTGGCTCGAAGTACTCTTCACAATACATCGGGGCGACATCATCCCGTCTGGGCGTCTCACACTCCTGCTCCTGTTTATGCTCTTCAATGTGTGGTACCTGCTGAGGATACACGAAGTCGGAAAGCTGATAAAAGTTGGATAGGGGAATATCCATCTTAAAGGACGGTGAGTGTTGGGTAGCGGAGGGCTCCTAGACTCCGCCTCCCACGACCACGGTCTGCTGTGGAGATGAGACTGGTGGGTGAGGGCCAGCTATTGGTTGCTGTCTCAGATAAGAGGTATATGAAGACTGGACGTTAGGTGACTGATGAGGTGTCTGGTACATTGCATTATTATAGCTCTCAGGGCTTCCCTGATCTGGTGACTTGATTTGGTGTTGGCCAAAATGAGTGTTGATTGGGGAAAAGTCGGTGTTGAAGTTTGCCCTTGCTTGCATCTGCCAGGAGTTAGCTAGAGGCACAGGACCCAAGCCTGCCTGAGCTGGTGCTCCCGAGGAAAGGCTATATGGGTTTGTAGGTGGCGAATGAAGGTTTCCCATCTGGGCCATTGGTGCTGCGTGGAACAACGGGGCAGAAGACAGGCTGGGGGACTTCATGTCTTCGAATTTGACTGGCGATTGCGTTGGAAGGGATTGTTGAGAAGGCCCTGCTGAAGCTTTGAAAGCCCCTTGGCGAGCTCTCTTGGCTTCAGCCGGTGATCCTCTGTTTCTTAGGTTAGAGAGATACTCGGAAAGGGATATCGGTGCGGTGTTCGCAACGTACTCTGAGCCCGGCGAAGCGGAAGAACCAGCTCCAGAGTCAGATCGACGTTCTTTTCGTTTCTTGGATTGCTTGTTGCAAAGGGGAGCTCTACGGGCGAAGATGGGTTAGTTAATTTCAAAAGCAATTGGCTCTTAAGGCCCTTTTGGCACAAGGCAACTCACCCATAATCAGGATCCTTGCCATATTTGTTCCTCAAATATCGAATCTGGTTGTCTGTCAGTGCTCGGTTGAATCGTTCCCGAAAAGCGTTAGATATCGCATCGTTGTAGAAATCTCTCTCCATGAGGCTTAAAGCAAAGCGTATCTCGTCAGGTTTGTAAACTGGTTTTCCGGTCATCTTGAAGAAAGTAAGAGAATAAGCAAAGATGTGGAACAAGCGTTGAAGGCGTCGAGCAGTCTAAAATGTAACTGTCCAAGAAATGTCTAAGTGGTCAGCGATGGTGAGTGGTGTGAGGTTGTAGGTGATAGACGGTTGAGTAAGGGTTGTTGTTCAGGGAGAACGGAAAGACAATGAATGTCTGAGTTTATTGTTTAAGTAGGTTCGTTAATCGATTGGTTGAGGGTTAATCAGCGTCGTTGAAGCCCTTGCTAAAGGCTGTGATTAGGGGCTCGAGTTGTAGACTTCAAATTAGTTGCGAGTCAACCGGCACTGAATCCTGACGTAGCTTGAACGTGGATGAAATTGTGTAATTGGATAAAAGAGAGTATATCAAGGGTGATCATCAATGCTTCCCTAAGGAAAGAAGAAGCTGCTGTATTTGTAGAGAAAAGCAGCTTTAGTGGTGTTGTGGTGTGCTAGCGTAGAAGTGGAGAAGAAGAAGAGAAGAAGCAGAAGCGTAGAAGAGGGAGAAAAGGGCCCCTTATGAACTAATCCCTAAAGCAGCGTCTGGTGATTGATCACGGGAGATCCATGACTCAAAAAGTGTGCAATTGCTTGCATAAAATCATTGGTCTCCATTGTGGCTATGCTTCCTCACTCGCTCAGTGTCTATGTCTAAGGTAGTTCGTCTGATATTTTCCATCGTATCTATCAACTTCGTCTCTTCTTCAAGCACCTGACTCTTCCTTTCTCTATTAATCACTGGCTGCCGTGGCCAGTCAGAGAGTGCTATATGGGTGCTGCATCACCGACTTGAGACGGCGGTGAGCCACCACGGCTGAAGACACCCAGCCAGCACCGCACATTGCCCGCGTCATCGTCCTCAACCCAGTCGTCCTGCCCTGCAAGTTCGTCCTCTTCTTCGCAGAACAAGGGGGTGTCGAGGTCAAGCATAGCCTGGCGGAACGACTCGAGGAGGCGTTCTGTGGTGGCATCTCGACGCGGGACCATGACGACAGCGCGTGAATCGGAGCCAAGAGCAAGGTGGTCGCTGATGGCTGAGGCGAGAAGCGCTGGGTGCTCATCGTCGTACATGGGATCAGCCGCAAGGACAATCTAGTCACCAGGGGGGTCAGGCATCGTTTGTAAGCAAGAGTCATATAAGCATCGCCCTGCAATCACAGATTTTCTACGAGCGAAAACATACCTTGAACTGATTCGGTTGCCCAAACAGGGCCTGGTCGACCTCGTCTTCGCTCCCTCCCCAGGTGAGATCGCCAACTGTGAGTGATCCCCCACGAGACTTGACAAGCTCAGTGTTCTTGGCCACGTTCTCTGTGAGATTTGGAACGATGTTGGGAAGATCACTGAGTGCTACGGGGACTTTCCATAGAGCTGCTGCGGCAAGACCCAAGAGGCCAGTTCCAGAACCGAGTTCGAGGACATCAGGTCGTGGTTGGCCCAACGTCTCATCGAATAATCGAAATAGCGATGTCTCCGCCATGCGAGGGAGATGCTGCGACAGCACATATGAAGACCCCCAAGTCTTGAAACCCAAAGAATCTCCGGTAAGCGCCGGTTCTCGAATGATCAGCTCGAACTCATCGTTTCCCTCCCCAAAGGGCCATCTGCGAATAACCTCTCCCATAGCCGTACGTCCACACCGCTCCGACATGCGCTTGCTTGCCTGCGTCCAGAGAACCTCCTTCTCATCATCGTCGTCGATCCATGATAAGGGGCTCTTGATGATAGAGGAGAGATATCGAGTGACTTCTGCCTTGCGCTGACTGGCGAGAGATTCTTGCTCCTCGATGATCTCAGAGCGGCGACGCTTGTGGTTCCAGATCGGAGGGCTAAGTTCGAGAGTCTGGAGAATGCCTGCTAGTTGAGCGTAGCTGGGACGTTCCCACATCTGGGGGAAATCGAGTGCTTCGATACCCATGATGATGAGCCAAAGTCTCTCTTTTCTGCACTTATTGGCCAGTTATGGTGAGGTCAACTGGGATGGACAATTAAAGTGAGAGAAGGGAATTGTCGGTGTGGCAAAAAAGAATAATCAAAGAGTAAGAAGTTCAGAACAGAAGTTTTGATCAGGAAACTAACTGTTCAACATGCCCTCAGCAGGAACACGAGACTATGTATGCTACAGAGCATATCGGAGACACCTCAAATCTAGAACATAGTCTCTGTTCACTAGGAATTTTTACGAGGTAAAGGAGAAGTCCGGGGACATAAAGAACGCTATTGTAATCCACACATTGTCTCGTCTACAGGCGGCAAATAGAAAAAATTGTTAACAACGAAAAAAGAAAAAAGAAAAAAAAAAAAGTTGCGAATTTTTGGCTAACATCTAATTGGGTCAAGTCTATCTTCCTATCATAACTCGTGAGAACCTTATGTATCGACGTTGGTGTTAAAGCCACATCATGCAAGTATTGCACCGCCACAGACACTCTCGAATGAGTGATCGGCATGGCCCACGTGGCTGATTGACCAGGGGAAAGGGAGCTATGAACCTCAAACTCCACCGTCTTCCCGATTGGTCGCCCTAGCAATATCTGTAATCCTAGCAACATGGTAAACTCCAAGGAAACACAAAGGAACATCCAACAAAAGGAGACAAAAAGAAACAAAAAGAAACAAATCTAGCGACTTGAACGACCCTCTCTTCTTATCGTTAGGATCACCAAGGCTCGCCCTTCTCCCACCCCACAAACAAATGTCTCAGAACAGGTCCCTCCGGGTCGGCATAAACACGGGCATTCTTGAGCTCGACAGCCAGAAATCGACAAGTTTGCCAATCGCTCATGACCTTGCCTGACAATCTGACAATCTCATCGCAAGAACTCTTAAGAGCTTTATAGCTAAAGTCGAATCTGACGTTTAGGTCTGCGTTCTCTAGCCAAGGTGTCGCGATGGCGGTCTCAACCTGACGAAGCAAGAGTGTAATGCTCGCCTTGGTAGATGTAAAGTTCTCACGGGTAGGGTTGTCGCGAGATCGTGTCCAGTCGTTCCAGAGCCACTGTCGAAGAGCTTCATTGGAGGTGTCGTGGCCTTGACGTTGGTGCTCACGTGCAAAGTCCATAAGCTGCGTGTTGTAGAAGATACCAGCTTCGTGAAGAAAATCAGATAGTTGTTTCAGAGCGATGCGTGGTGGGAGACGATCCACAGGCTGAGCAGGCTGAACGTCTTCGTAAGAAGCATAGCTTTTGGTTGAACCTTCGCTTTCGTAGGTCTTTGAGTACCGCGATGCACGGCGACGAGAACGGCAGCAGCCAGGAACGAAGATGTTTGTTGCAGCTGAAGAGGGGGGATACATTTGGCTGTAGTCTTCAGCCATACGAGCAGGCACGTTTCGGAACGGATCTTGAGTCTGAGGAGGGTGGACAGTGTAAACATATGTTGGGTCTGAGAAGTAAGTTCCAGGAGGCGCCTCTTTGAGGAACTGGGAGCGTCTGGATGTCATTGTGGGTGATGGCTGTTGCTTTGACTGAGACTGAGACTGAGACTAAGATTGAGATTGAGACCGAAGTTGATGAGAAAGCTCAAATCGAAATGCTCACTTCTGGCCGGATATTTATACATCTTCAAGGCAAGTTTGCCTGTAGGGCATAGATGCGTTGGTGAATTCTGCCCTTCTTCATTCCATGTCTTTAAGCTGCGTTGTCGCATACTAGAATTCATTGTCTATCTCTGCAGCATTTACACAAACTCGTTTTGATCGGCCAGTCGCATAAACGGCACAAAGACTAAATAAAGCAACGTGCTACATTTACTACACAAAAAGTCTCTGCCTTGACATACCTATGTTCTCTACAGCCCCATTTTAAACTAGACATCCATGATCAGCCGCTATTTGCTAATGCCTCTTTATTCGGAGGGTCCTGGATCAGCTCACACACAATATACGGCCCCCACCAAACTCAAAACTTAAAAGACCAACCAATGCAACCAACCCTCTCAGTAGCATCCATATCAAACCTGGGGACCCAATCTGGCAAATCCAGAGGTAAATCACGCATCCCCATCACATGCGCCTCACGTCATAGTACCACTTCATATTCCCATTTACCCAACTATCGTTGTCACTATTGACTGATCTTACTCGTAACTGAGCCAGACTCTCAATCAAACGCCAGGTCTCCTTTGTCACTCAATGTAGCGTATATGACTCTCATGATTTCAATTTCAACATTTCCTGTATTGTATTGTTTGGCTTTTGCTTGCCTAATCTAACTGCCTGTCTTGGCTTGGCTTTGTCTCTGGCCGCGTTTGGCCTATCTTGTCTTCTCATGTGGTATCAAAAAAAAAAAAAAAAAAAGAAAAGAAAAACGACGCAAATATCAAAGAGAGCTCGATTCCTGTCCAACAGGTGGCTCGTTCATGCAGATCCTGTTTTCCCAATGCAAAATGCAACTAACTGTAAAAGTTATCCGGTCGTTATGCTGTACGCCGTTGAAATCAAACCCCCACACCCTATCTTGTCCTTATTCTGTCGTATTACTGCCGCCTTTTAGTTCCTATCTGGGGGACATTCACTGTAAATCTCCATCTTCATCGTTTTCAGTCGGTCTCTCATCTCCATCAGATGGCCCAGCTTCCTGCTTGAAGGGTTGTCCAGCGCTGAAATCTCATGGTGCAGCGTCTCATACTTTTGATAAAATAGTTTGAACGCTTGTGCCTTCTGCACAAGATCATCGGAAAACCTTGATGCTGCAGGTCGCTTGGTGACACCACCCTTGCTGAAGCCTTCGACCTTGCGCTTCTTCGCAACAATCGAGGCAGGGGGTGCCTCATTCTCCAGATCCGAGGCATTGGTGGGTGGCGATGATGCCAGGGGAGAAGACTTCGTCGGGGACGTATTCTTGCTCTTTATCGAGGTTGAGGTTATCGTTCCACGAGAGTTCTGGCTTGCGTCCGATGGCCGATGCTTAAGTCGGGGGGCAGGAAGAGGCTGCTTGGGCTTGATGCGCTTCGACAATGGTGTTCCAGAGCTCGAGCTCGAGTCGTCATCCTCGCGAGGTCGCTTGGCTGTAATCTGCTGCTTCATTGGCTCCCTTACCACAGGTCGAGGTTTAGCGACGACCGTGTCTCTCATCTTAGGTGCCGGTTTAGGCACAGCCTTTGGCTTAGATTTGGCCATAGGAGCAGCATCATCTTCTGAGGTGTCCGAGTTAGAAATAATGGCCTGCGATAGAACCCTTCCACCATTTGCCTTGGGCGCAGCGGTGGGCCGTGCCTTGGTGGGAGATGCTTTAGCAGAAGAGACCTTGGATGTCGGCTTGGAGGATGCAGCTGATGCAGTCTTAGCCTTGGATTTACCCAAAAGACGCTTGACCTGGGCCTCCTGTGCTGTGGGTTTCTTGGGCTTAGTAGAAAGAGGGTTTGAGGTGGACCTTGACATCGCCTCTCCTCCAGCCCTTGGCCGGTTGGCATCCTGAGAATCCCCACTATCTCGAGGCGTTGTGCCTCCATCCGCCATTTCAACATTAATTGACGGCGTGCTGACAGTCTTCGTAATCTTAGCCTGCACTCGGCTAAGACTCTTGCCGGTTCCTCTCTCCTCCTTGGGTAGTAGTCTGTCCCACTCTGGCTCTGAGATGGTGACTCTCTGCTTGTCATATTGTCGAACAGCGTTGTCAATCGCCTTCTGTCGTACTTCTTGGGTATCATAATCATAATTCCAAACATCGAGATCTCTCCAGGACTTCTTCTTCAATGACCATTTGTTGTTATCGTCGAGATCATCAGCAACTTTTCGAAGCGTCGGCTCCATGTCTTCCACCTTGCCTTCCCACTTCTTGGCCAGGTAATCAAATGAGCGATCCTGCACAGCGAGCTCATGCACCAGCATGGCTCGGTCTCCCTTGGCTCGGTCAAGGGGTTGTGATGTCGTAGGGTTGGGTGTAACTGAGCCGAGCGAAACTTGACCTGGTGATTGGGGGATCGATCGTGGAGTTGACTCGAGCAATTTGCTTTTGCTCTTGATAGCTGCCTTTTTCGCTGGTAATCTGTCGACCACGCGAGTCCTTCAAAACATGTCAGTATGATCATCCCAAAACTATATGCAAGTGAGACCGACTTCTCCCGAGAAGCAGCGTGAGCCACAAGTCCATTTTGAAGAGCCTCGATGTCAGAATCTCGTCCTGATTGGGCGCTCTTGCTAGACTTTGCGGTCTTGCCGTCAGTGGTGTTGTCGGCCTTGCCAGTCTTCAATTTCTTCGAAGTAGTGCCCGATGGCTTTTCAAAGAGAGAGCCAGTGTATGATATCTTTTCGGCAGTTCGTGTCGATTCGAAAGGTCGTGTGAGGTAAAGATCATATGGGTTCGAGTCGGAGGGCGGCTCAATGGCGTGGGATTTGGTCCCAAAGAGCAAGGTCTGGCACGGGCACATTAGCATTCGAAAACAGGAGCCAAATGTCCAACATTAGATCCGTTGTGGCAAGAGGTTCTGAACTTACAGGATTGGCTCCAAGAGAAAGTTGAATGTCATCTCCGTTCTGGACGCATTTGATCATGTCCTCAATAACATTGTCACTCAGGGTAACTGCAAAAGCCTGGGAAGGCAGACTGGCATCCTTGCCAGTCGAGCCCTCCAGCTGCAGCCCGCTTTCGGGAACCTTGAGCGAGTTCATACTGGAGGACATCACGAGCCTCTGTAGGCCGTGGGGTGGGAAATGTCGCGGAGTTGAATATTTGTGTCGATCAATGCAGAAGCTGGGCGGAAGCGTGAGGTTGGATCGTTCGGTTTCACAGGTTGAAGATGAAGAGGAGAAGTCGAAGAATAGTATCTGAGGAAGTAAGGATTCGTCAATGTGCAATAGTTAAAAAAGAAATCGTCAGGAGCGTTGTCACATTGTCATCCAACAAGGTGAGCTGGGAGAGAGGCCGCTGCTTTGATGAGATGCTGCGTGAGAGGCTAGGCATATGGGGGCCGTTCTCCGATTCAGGAGGACAAAGGGGAGCGCCAGATGGTTTTGTCACTGACAGGCAGTGCAAATATCCTAACACCTCAAAGCACACAAAGAATCTCCAACGCCCTTTGTAATTTGCAACTCTCGTCGAGAAGCAAAAAACAAGTTGAGGGAGAAAGTCGTTGGAGGGCGGAGATGATGAGGGAATGAGAGCGGCAGCGGCGAGCCCAGGTCAAGAACGGGAGACGAGGGTGTACCAAGGTACTGCGTGCGGAAGGAACTGGGGGGAGGTACCCGTGCCTGCCTGTCTCTCTGCTACCTCACCAGCAGACCAGCAAGCAAGCAAGCAAGCACGTCTGACCTTGACCTTACCTGACGGGCGGGAGTGGGTGCGGCCAAACAGGGAAGTTGACCGGGGTGGATAGTACAGCACAGCACAGCGAACAACACAGCGCAGCACAGTAACAAACTTGGGGTCCGACAGCACAAAACACTGATTGACAGCACCATTGCTCCAGCAGGGAGATGCTGTCTTTGGCCGATGTGCCAAGATACCCGCACGGTACGCTACGGAAATTCGTCCGGGGTGAGAGTACTTAGCCACTACTCAAGGCTCTACAGTGGTCTCAGTGATGGTAAACCGTCAGGAGGGCTGTGTCTTAGTGGCCTCTCAGAGCCCAGAAGCACTGCAACTCTATCTCCAACAGCAACAAACTCAAAATCATTTGCTGAACCAAATGTTCCTTTTCTGTACACAAATATCTTCAGCTTCGCTAGCGTCCACTGGGGCCGTGGCTGCGGTGGCGTGCCTGATGGTGCACCTGATGGTGCATGTGGAAGAGTCAACCGGTCAAGGTCCCGTCAGGGGTAGAGACAAAGTATTGCCCATGAGCTCTGAGCCACTGTAGAGCCCTACAAGCTGCCCTGGAACAGCTTCGGGTCACGGTTGAGTACTCAATGACGACATTCACGGCGAAGAGCGGATCAAGTACCACCAAGAGGCCCACAGCGACCGAGTGAGGTGGTGGATGCATGCAAGGCGTTGTGCTAGTCGAGTAAACTCGTCCCAGAAAAGCGAAAGGCCAGAGGGTTCCTCCCGTCCCGTTTGCCGGCCTGTGGAAGATCTTTGTCTCTCTTTGAGGTATTTGAAAACGAGAGAAAGGATTCTTTTATATCGTGAAGCCGGGGAAATGAGATAAAGGACGAGAGGCGAGACAATGGTGCTCTTCAAATTGTCGCATATTGTTTGTTTTCCCGACCCAATTGGTTGTCAGGTCGTCAGGTCGTCAGCCCAGAGAAACGGGACTCGACGGGCTGGATCCAGCGGGCAGGTTGAGCTACAAGCCTAGCGAACCAACGACCCATTCTGAAGTCTGGACGACCCATGGCGAGACATCAAGGGCTCGGTATGGGACTTCACGGCGGACCTGTCATCCGGCCGGGGGTATTCTGGTTGTGGTCGTGGTCGTAGTCGCAGTCGTGGCCGAGCCGTGGATGGGATGGATGCATCCAATCTGATCTGTTTAGGCCTCATTCCAGAAACGGCTGGCCGGGCAGTCAGATTTCGGAGGGCTGGAACAAAACTTGCTGAAACAATTGTGCAGCTTGAAAAGGCCATCGCCATGGGTTTCAGCCATTCAAGCCTTGCTGAGGCTTGAATTTCTTTCTTACCCCTTTGTTACCTATCATCTCTCCCTTGAAATGGATCTTTAATAAATGAACTTGGCCCCAATCTCATCTGCCTTGCTATGCCTGCAATAACAATAGCGCGAGCTCAAACCCCCATACCCATAACCCCTGTCGCCGCGCTTCCAGCGAGCCGGCAACGGATCCATGACCGTTTTGGCCCTACTGACTGTTCACAGTGGATCTGTGACTCTATTTCCAGTGACTCGAAAGATTGAGCAAGTGGGATTGTTAAGCAGAGAAGCAATCTCGACGATTCTTTCAGGCTTCGTTATCTGGATGCCTGCCTTATTGATTATGGAAGCGAAAGAAGGGGACTTGAGAAACAAGAGGTGGATGTCTGGAACCCTGCTTTTTCCAATCGAGCGATGTGAGGCTAAACCCGATGTCCTCAGCCAGCCAGTGGCAGACTGGGAGTGATGTGAGCTGCAGCACAGTGACGCTGCCACATGGCGACCGAGGACTTGGGGGATCTGATGATTGGACATGTGCCGAATGGCTTCCGCGATGGGATTTTCACGGTCTGTTCTGAGGCTTGAATGACTCTAACACCCCATGCTTCTGGTTTTGTTTTTTTATTACGATGATACAGGCATTGATCTAAGTCATACATTATGCTTCTCGATACGAAGGGTTGCTATTGTTCGTACTACACTGCTGACCAGACAGAAGCAGAGATGCCAATGCGTCATGTCTTGGAGTGTCTGCCAGTCTCGGCGGCATCCCCGTGATCTGTGGTCAGTTCAAAAACAGCTCAGCATCTGGCCACCATCATTTCTGTTTGTGTCGAGTGTG
Source organism: Fusarium mundagurra (assembly GCA_013396205.1). Lineage (NCBI taxonomy): Eukaryota > Fungi > Ascomycota > Sordariomycetes > Hypocreales > Nectriaceae > Fusarium > Fusarium mundagurra. The sequence goes on from JAAOAN010000118.1 coordinate 51,485, forward strand.
TAAAAAGGCTGATTGGGAGATATGCGGAAGGGTATGTTCCAGGTACCGTTCTTGTCTGAACCTTTTGACTGATTTGGGCTCTGATGGCTGATGAAGAGTCAATCAGGGATGCATCTGCATGCATGGAAGACTGAACCCCGGTGAGTTTATGGTCGTATGTGGCTTACAGAATGCATGTCGGGCTGTCCGTTTCCATCGTAGAAAACGCTAAGCCATTCTATTTTCTGCCCATCAGTGTCGCAGGCTGACGTTTTGACTCTGAAACCCTTGGAATTAATACGATTGTTCTTGAAAATGATCGGAATGGCCTCGAGAGCTTGAGGACGATTTATTCGAGGCTCATCCAGGGCTGTGCAAATTTGACTAAGAAAAAACCCTCCACGCAAATCATCTACTGCGACCCTCCTTTGGCTGGCGTGGTCGGGACCTTGCAGATGAATTGGTCTGGTGGCAGCTGGACATGATTGCCGATCATCGCATCCTGGTGGATCAGGGTCCAGAGTTGTTCAAGACATGAATCAAGAGAGTATGTATGTACTCTGTAAATGCATAGATTATACAGGGCTCGTGAACATGGCTCGTGAAGAAGTGGCCTGAGACCTACAAGAATACGAATATGATTTGCATGACAGAGAGCGACATGAGCATAGACTTTTGGAAATTGATTTCCGAATATTATGGTAGATTTCAGTGGTCTTATTAATTGAACCCAAATATCCATATTGACAGATGCAAAATAAAGTATTGCCCGCTCATGTCACCTCTCCCGTCTGCGGCCGTTCGGGTCAAACTCGACTACCCGGTAGCTAAACGCAGAAGGTATATACCCAAGCACCAAACTGTCATCAACCAATATATCTCTACATGATGAAGCCTTTGACACTTTCTCAAAACTTCATGTTGATCGTCCCAGTATTCGGGACCGCTGCTAACCGGAGATGGGCATCATAAGAAGGGAACACCCGCTCCTCCGCTCCGCAATGCGGGGAAGAAGCATTTTGAAGAGCGGAAAGCAGGATTTATTAGCCACAGCCAGCGAAGAAGCCGGACTCTATAGCCGAACCACCACCATCGATAGACAGACGAACGAAGGAACCGAGGAAAAGGAACGCACTCGTGTACACACTACACTACAAGTCTCCGACATAATCCGGTTGCGGATGACACTGCATGATCGAACACAGTACATATTTCATATGCACATATCTCCATCAAAAAGAAAGCCTCAACAACACCAAATGCCCCGCCCCCGCAACGCCGGTGGTTTTTATAAACTCCACCACGCCGATAATTCTCTTCTTGTGTTTGACGACTATTGATTCTCGAGACAGAATAGGCGAATCTTTGGTTTATTCTCTTCCGAGAGACTTACAGAGTGTTCGTCGGGCAATCATCATCTCGGATGCTCTCTGCAGTGGTTTGAGCTTGTCGTAAAGCTCTACCACTCAGACCTGTCTCCCATGCTCAGTAGACTTATTTAAGCTTTCCCTTAATCATAACGGTAGATTTTTTTTTTTTTTTTAAAAAAAAAAATTGGCTTTCAACGGTCAGTTATTAGTGAACCCCTCTTATCATTCAACATGAACTCGACTTGTTTTCTCTTTTCTGGTAACGAGTGTGTACCGATCTGAGCTAAGACACTTGTTCGTCACACAAAATGCAGTTCTGAATCTAGATGCCCGCCAACCTAAGCAGCAACATCTCTACGTTGGCAATTATTTCGAGTCCACGAATATTACTGGTATTACAGTACAGTCCAGTAACAGCTTGAGAACGTGTGTCTACATAGCTGTGTCTGACCAGGATCAGTCCGTCGGGGGAACTAAGCGGAAGACCCTTGTTCGACATGGGGGCAACATTGTTGTGTTGTGCAACAAGGATGTGTCTTTCTTTCGGTCCAAGAGAAGAGTTGAAAAAGGTCATGTACCCTTTGGTGACGCGCCTCATTCGAGGTACGGAGTACAGTTGCACAGGAGTGGGAGTGGCTCGGCGAAGCATGATCGCTGACATCACAGTCTGTGGCATCTTACTGTATTGGCGTATCTCGCACCTCTACTGAACAATTACAACACGTACAACTGTCAGTGGCTTGTTATCGCGCTTGGCGATGTAAATTTGGTGATTGAAAGGGTTCTCAATTGGTGAAACTATTCTGTCTCGTCACTTTATCCGCCAGCCTTTTCAACAGACCGACCGCCACAGCAAGCATTCGCTGTACCACGACCACTGACTCTTTTCCCGTTCTCACCGTTAATAAAAGACCTTGCTGTGAATGTGCTGGAGGCCCGTCTAGCGCTATGGAAATGGTCACGCTGGCAGATGGCTCCAGACTCCATCCAGGCTCCTCTCTCCGTCTCGCCTCGCCTCGCCTGGTCTCTCGGGACATCCCACGTCGAACCAGCCTATGGTGTGCGGATGTCCTGAGAATCTGTTAATGACCCGGATGATGGGCCTGGTGACCCGAGGTTTCTCTGCAGACCGCTACATAGTGGATGGTCGTAATATGATGTTATTGTGCTACGAGGTAGGTCTGCAAGTCTGTCGATTCAATTGAACGAATGCAACATATTAAAAGATGCAAGAAATATTCTGCCATAACGAAATACAGAGTGGGCCATGCATGCGCCACGGCTGTTCGTGTCTTTTTGAGGCTGCGCTGACATCTCCCACCTTGTATCCGTATCTGCATCTGCATCTGCTAAGCCAGTGATCCTACAAAAAGAACCTGGAATGTCTCAGATTTTGCCGCTTGGCCTCTTGACTCGTGACCATCCTGAGTCTGATGTTTGTTTGGTGTTTGGTTTGCGTTTAGAAATTTCGTCGATACTAACAACTGCCGATATTAGAGGGAATGGCATCTGTAACAGGGACTGTGTCGATGCCTCACCCTTGAGAACGGCCGGCCATTGAGTAAAATTGCAGCAGACAAAACAAACAAAACAGAAGGGGAGTTTTCTCGGCGAGTGATTCAGGTGGAAATCGGGTACTGCCTGGACCCGCTGACTTTTCGATTCCCATCCATGATGGACAAGGGTGATATCCCTGACACAGGCTCCTTTGCTGTCACCTCGTATGGCTTCTACTGGTGTAGTTTTACTGGGCAAACATGGGCGCTTATTTGCCTCATCATAACCCTTTTGTCACATACAGTATGTATTATTGACAGTGTCCAAGTATAGGATTGAGTCTCTAGGACTGTTCAGATCAACTTGGTTCATTGATTTATTCCTTGTTCAGGGCACAGAGACATTGAAACGCATAGTTGAGCGCTGCGAGATTGGATGCCTGTACCCGCTTGTATTGTTCGATATAACGGGAGGCGCTGAACATATTGGCTATTGCAAGGGCGGCAACTGACTATTAATTCAACTACCCTTTTCCTTCTGTCTATCCTCTAACAGGTAATATTTCTGTTACACTGATAGCTGCTGAGGTCTTGAGGAGTGAAGACTGAAAGGTTATATGTACCATGTGTTGATCCAACTCCCTTGTCCCCGCCAATGTAACTGCGACATCAGTCTTTCAACGTAGGGCCATAGTTTGTATCAGCAAATCAACAGATATTGGATTGTCGTTTCAACCTGCTTCTAGTCAAGTCGGCAGCATCTGAACCTGTAAGAATACCCGGAGTGGCTGTCTGATGGTATTCAATATTCGCCATGTGTAACCCTCGCTTGGCACCCCGAATCTGCAAAACATATGTGTGTCTTACAACTTTGCTGTGCTTGAAAATCAACTGTGATTACTATTTGTCATGAGCAATACCTTTGTCGCATAGGACATGAGTTTCTGACGTTTCGGATGAGTGAGCTCGAGCCGCTATGCCTTCAGTGCCTGGGAGCCTCTTCTGACAAATGTAAACACCAAGTTTCCAACTTTATTAAGCCTAATGTAAAGCTACTCGCTTCATAAGGGAGGTCTTATTAGCAATTAATAGAAATTTGATTACCTTGAGACGAAACAGGAGCATGGTTGTTGGCCAGTATATGCTTGCAACCATGATGCTTGAAGGAAGGCCTGAGTGAAGTTTGAGACAACAGTTTTGTCACGAAAGTGCATAATAAAAAAGAAACTACCGTCAGATATCGAGTTATCCATACAGGTATCTTGATATTTATCCCAATCACAGCAATATCAAAGTTGAGCAATAGTGAAGCAAGATGTTGCTCGACTGAGCCCTCAGTATCACTCTAGGGTAGCTCACTTTGGGAGATACAACAATCACAATCTACCTATCACGGCACCTTGATATTCGTCAGATCATACCAACCTATACCAAATCAGCAGAATCATGCACCTTGTTGGTCATCAATTCTCCATGACAACTCATGTTCTGTCACGAATCACCAACAATGGTCATCATCAACAGTCATATACTCCTTTCAGGTACCGCATTATGTACGATATCAGATATCTCAACCGAGCGGCATATGCTCGGCTCATTCGGTCTAATCGGGCCTGGTTGGACCGTCCCCATCTGCACCTCTTGATCCTAATGCATCCTCATGCGATGCACATGTGGTGCAGCACTGTATGTGGTGCATCTTCCGGTTCAACCGCACGTACAACGGTCCAGCTCTGCCCGGGCGCTGTCATTATTGGATTTCCATCATAACGAGAGCTCAAGTCTCTCTCCAGTCTTGTCTTCACCAGGTACCTAGAAAACACTAGACCCCAAGTCAACTATACACTATCAATGGTCTCTCAATTGCTTGTTCTTTTTCAACTTTGAGATTTTCCATATGGACCCTTTTCGACCAGGATCTTCACAGAGGGGGTACCACCCAACTTAGTAGCCAACCCAATTAAGCGGGTGAACAAGTGTGAGTGAGTGGGTCGTAGTGTTCTCGGTCACTTTAGGCTTTGGCTTGGCCATTCTTTGACTTGATGGTGTTGATCAGAGTATTTTTCTTCTCTTCGGCTGAGGGTCTGTGCTATTGGATGATTCTAACGGCAGCGGCCCGGACCATTATATTCCAATGAAAAAAGCCTCTCCATATGCCTCAAGAGTCTATCTTGAGTGAATTTATTATCGGTCAAAGAGACCGTTGATCAATTCCAGTCTTCTAAGCCAATTACTCAATTTCTCCATGTCTGAGGTCATAGTTATAGTCCCTGATGATCTTGCACTTACACTTAGACTATGATAACATCATACTGTACCCCTGCTATTAGAGTTTCTGATACTTCACTTTTCATCATGAGCCAAGATCTTCCATTTACTCAATGGCGTTCTCACGGACAAAGAACGGCCATATCAGGTTATGACACATCAACTTCTTACCCGTCATGCTAGCCTCAACTCTTCAACTCCTCTCTTTAGACTTTCCCCCCAAAGAGGGAATCAACTCGTCCTGTTCCTGTTCTGTTCCTGCTCCTGTAACTGTAATTGTAAGCGTACCCTCCTCATCCGTCGTCTTGATAAACGCCCACCCCCACGCCAACGCCAACGCCAACGAGAGGGCGTCGATTAGATAGGGCGTCGATTATATGGAGCCCCGCCTCCGTTCCGAAAGTGTCTCTACTTTCAGTCACTTAAAGAGTTGATGTGAGTTGTGATAGCTAGCGGAACTTCAGGACCGACTCGGTAAAGACGGACGAGGCATTTGACTTTGTCCCGATCCCAAAGGCCCCATCTGCCATCCTTTGACGGGTGTGCCGTCGCTTACACTGCTTAGACTGCCCGCCGTGGGTAAACGGGTAAGTAAATCCTTCTGGGGCCGCGCCTTGTCATCTACAGTAAGGTAAGAGTCTCGTAGCCTCTTCGAGACCACGTGAACTGGTTGGAGGTAGATCGTCGAGGCTGTTGATCGGACGGTTGACTAGACCCTTAGATGGCTGTGATTTTCGCGATGTTGGGGATCGTGCATGATCGGCGATTGCTATCGCCAGTGACATCTCTGACTCGAGCCTATTCCAACAACAGCACCATCAGTGACAGCCTTGAAGAAATCGAACGATGACCGACATGTCTGACAGTGACAGTTATGTCTCAGGAACAAGACACACCAGGCTGTCAGAATCTCTGATCTCAAACTAAAAACCAACAGCCTTGCATCAGGCACACCTTGGTAGCCCGTCACGGGCTGATCAGCCACCCCCAGCAACAAACTTCCTAACATCAGGATCAGGCTGGGCCAGGAACGGAAAGATTTGGAAAAACTGGGCGAGCGCCCCTCATTATTGATCATGAACCTAGTACAGCCGCAAGCTCCACGGCCGCCCGTCTCGTACATAGAGGCAGATCCAGCAGGGTAGGGTGGATGATACAGCAGTCAGCAGCCATTGATCGTGTTGCCTCGCTGCCTCTTGCTTTTGTCTTTGCCTTCTTGTCCCACCACACCCGTCCCTCTCGCTACAGCAAGCTCTTCCAAAGGCCCCCACCGGTGAGCCATTTCTCCCATGCCTATTGCGTTTTGAATAGTAGAATTGCGCAGTGGCCAAGGTAAAAGTAGATAAAGTGCTTGGTCTCTGCGTAGCGTGTTAGCCAGCCAGCCGTGCCCGGGGCTATGGAGTCGGAGATCGGCGTGTTGGGTTTGACGAACCGTGGGTAACGAAGCTACCGAAATTTCGGCCAACAATGCAGTGCCAGGTTGGTCCCTTTCGCTCGTCGAACTACACTCTGTAAGTATGGGATCGATTGTGACAGGCTTGGCGGGTACGAACTGTGCGCTTGATGTGTTGTGCGATGTCCTGTCATAGCGTGTCAGCTTGGGTGCCTACGGGGACGCAGTACTTGGTGAGGAGGAAACCTTCTCAATGGTGAACTTGGCCATGGCTTCCTGGGCTATCGTCACGTCAGCCTCATCTTCCTGCCGCCGGCGCAAAACTGTCATAGATTCTCCATACCAACTTCGATAGACTCCTGTTGCATATCCTCCGTCTTTGGCATTCTCTCGTCAGCGATCGCGTCCGGAATATCGGTACGTATGTCGGGTTATCTCACCATGTCGGCGGACTTGATCTGAGCTAGCATTATATCAGTACGATGCTTTTCAAGCTCCAAAGGGGGTGCTGCTTACCCTCGAGCTTCTCCCGAGCGACGGGAGACTCTGCCTTGGGAACGTGAGCGTCGGCCATCTTGTGTTAAGTTTAGGTTGAGGAAAGTGTTCGGTTTAGGAAACAAAGGCGACCTGCGAAGTCTTGTTAGTCTGAGTTGTTGTCGTGAGGCTGGCGCTGGACGACGCCTTGGTGTGCGCCCCCTTTCTTGAGAGACGCGGGACGGGATGTTAGCCGTAGAGGATCCAGGAAGTACATACGGGATGTATGGAGGGTACGAGGCGTTAATGTTTTCGGCCGATAAAGTAAAAATAATAGCGACTAGTATTACAATTGATTGTGTCTGGAGTTTTGCCGTTGATTGACTTGATGAGACGCGCAAATGCTGAAGCCTTGTGGTGACTGTGGAGCGGATTAAGTGCACAGTCGTGTGTTGATGCTCGTGATTGGGTTGTTGCTGGCCAAGCTGTAGCCTCGTCAGCATCAGCGTCGGCTTCGAGGGAGCTGCCCTGGAAATAAAGCGCACGGATGGGACTGGATGCTTCTTTTTGCTGCGACAACGCCAGGGGCGGCGCGGCTCGCGTCGGTAGCTATCAGTGTACGTACCAAACTCTTTGATATGCTCCATCTTTTGAGATATGGCCTACCCTGTACATTCAATTTTCCATGCAATGTTGTTCTATTCTTTCCGATATGATGAAATTGAACAATCAATACTTTCAGTATCGTTCCTCTGAATGTATCCTCAGTGTTAATATTCCTAAGATTTATTCGGTCGCTACGTAACATATGCTTGATCAACCTCTTTACTGCCAATTCCAGAGATGAAGCTCAAAGTTCGCACTTACAGATCATCAAGTGCTAAGGACTCTGACTAGCAAACAGGAGAACTTAAAGATGCCGTGGCCCTGCCATTCGAAGGCGAAAGGACACGAAATAACAAGGGTCCTTACCCACATGGACCTTGACATCAGTTAGTGAGCAGTCTGCTCCATCAACTCTGCACGCCATAGTTGGTGAATTGCGACTCCCAGTTTGTCAGATCATGAGCTCGGGTACAATTCACAAAGTATTACCATGCTCGATCATGTACGAAGTTCAATGAGAGTTCTGGCCTGCCGAATCCCGGCTCTCGTCACATCGACTGAGCTGTTTTGTTGGTGATATAGCACAGCTCCAATTTTATCAACCAAGAACACATAGGATATGGTAGTTATTGGTAGGTAACGAAAACGAGACACGACTGATGGATAGATACCATGAACATCCTGAGTTCACACACCCCCCCCGTGATGCAAATTCACCGGGTCGTACTCCATATGAGCGGATGAGTTCCTGGCCCTGACTGTAGACCATTACGGTACACTCAAGCCAGGAATATCTACATGTCAGCCGGGCACCAGGCACTTAGAGGCGCATATTTAGAACCACAAAGGGAAAATCACGGACATGTCAACACAACGTTTCACAGCACCGTCGCGATTATCATGAAGGTTTCAAGAAGTTCAAAGGTCCACACTGTAGTGGAAACGCTTAACGACAAAAGGTCCTACGTCCGAGGTAGCCTCCTGCGCACTTCTCTCTTCACAGCCCAAAGAGGCATCGAAGTATGCCAAGACCGTGACAGACTTTGGTGGCGTCATACATATACAGAAACGCATGAAGTAAATGGCCCACGAAGTTCGGCTTGAAGGACTATCAGTACGCGGATTGCAGTTCTTACCTCTTCTCCCCATGGTCTCCAGTGATAGTACAACGTTAAGTTATTTCTGAGGGGAATTCGTCCCGTGGAACCTTGTTGGAACTCCCGATATCTTTCGGTCGCCAAATGTGACAGCGAGCGTGGCAGAAGCGATGAAGAGTTTTTCAATGATGGATTGACACCGGAGTCATGGTAGAGAAACGAGGTCCAAACCGTGAATAAACTTCAAAGTTCAACCGGAAGAAGAATAGTTGTAGTTGTGGTTGTAGTCGAGTAGTTGCCGCATCCGGAGGATAGTGTGATAACTCTTGCTCGTGGGTCATGGGCGAAGCATCGCATCATGCATGACTAAAGACGACCTGTTCACCAAACCACGACTGACTCCCAAGCTCTTGTGATCAAAACCGCAGTCCAGTATCTCGAATGCCTTTGACGTCTCTCGGGAATAATGAAATTATTTTGGTGAAAAGTCCGGGTCTCGGTGACATATCGATGAGTTCCAAGATCGTAATTCCGGAGTGTTATTGCCGCGTTGAAGACCAATTGACCAGCCATGGGGTCGATATTGAATACATTGAAAGAATGAACCGTTATTGTCTTTCAATATACGGTGTTGAGTTACTGGGAAATGCATATGACATACATTTTTCAGTGTTCCTTGGGCAGCACTACTGGAAAAACTGATAAGTGAGCAGTGAGGTCTTCTTATACTTATGAATTCCGAGTGTTCCTGCACGCTGAAAGTCAGATGGCCCTCCATAAACTTTGACAAGAATTCTTCAGAGAATATGGCTTGCATCCGCATTCCCTCACAAGTCATTTCAGAGCTCCTGGTGTGGAGTGTGCATCTCACGTATGCCAGAATGCACATCAAGAATGCACATCTCAGCACCCCTCTGGCAGACCTAGAATATAAAAAGCACTCCTCATTAAACATTTACTATTTAATTGAAGCTGAGGCTCTTGGATTCGTCTCAAGTTCACGATTCTCGAAGAATTCATCTTTGCCAGACTGTGCAATGATAGCTGAATGGTTGGAGGCTAGGAATGTCGCATAACCAAATTCAGAGTTGTAGGGCCATATAAACTTTTAGAAATTTCTGGATGTCAGCTCACCGCTACTTGATTTAAAAGTTAATTCCAAGTTGCTAGGGAACTAGGCGGAGAAGTTGATGTTTTGTTGATCTATTTTCTTGCATTTAGTTAATACATTGCTGCAAACGATGAGCCTGGCATGTAGAATCTCTTGATGAACATGAATGAAATGAGGACTGAAGAAGATAACCTGAAGTCGAATAATCATGAGCTCATACGTCGAGAACTTTGAGGCTCTCCTTGTCTCGTAGTCTTCGAGGAGATTTGCGCATGATCGACGTCCAACAAACGTATAACGCCCCGCCATCTGACTTGCATGTCGGATATGAGGAAACTGTCCTTAGATCCGCTACTAGTAATCAGTAATTCGCCGAGTGATGATATACTCGTATTCGAGGAAGCAATAGACATGAATGAGTGCTGTAGGAGCGGTTTGTGTAGTACTGATATCTTGATGGCTTGTTGATCCACAGACAACTTCATTCGACATGTACCATACAACACGATGACTGGCAATGCCAGGCAGAAAACATACATCAGCATGGAAATTAAAGAAGCACCACAAGAGCCCAGAAAGCCACTGTATTCCAGAATTACCCCCTTGGCATTCAGTATGCAGGTCTTGTGTGGAAGATGAGTCTTGCAGGCAAAACCATACCCTCCACACCAACATTCTTGAAGGCGTGACGTGGGAGCTGAGAATACGAAGTGGTTTCTTCTGTGATGAGGATCTGATGGACAGATATACGCGTTTGAGTTGATGTATATTGGCTGTAAAATGAACGCTGACATGGCAGAATTTCACAGCTTCATGAATAATACTGGCCAGTAACTCTCGTCATGTTCAGCTGAGCAGAATCTCTCGGGAAAGGAGACATCTAGATTCGTGAGTAGGTAGCTACCCTCGACCGTTTTCAGTGCTGTCATACTGTTTATAGTGGCGTTTGACTTGTTCACTGGAATTTCTCCCATCACTGAGCTCAGGGCGGTGAAGAAAAACAATTGAATATAGAAGCATATTGGAAGCTGATGGTGGGGTTGGACTGTTAGAAAATTCGGTGCACGGGCCAACCTCGAGTCCCAACCTCGGGCAATAAGAATGTGGTAGAGAAACTTTTTTTTCCTCTCTCCCTTCTTAAAGAGCCCAAGTTCTGAAAATGACTTCACGCGTTCAATTCCCACGGTGAAACCATTCGCCATTGATCGGGAGATATCAAACAACAAACAACAACATCATAATGGCTTCATCGAGGATATTCATCAAGGGTTTGCCACCCAGTATCTCGGAGGCTGACTTTCGGAAGCACTTCTCCGCCCAAGGTCGCGAGATTACCGATGTCAAGCTGATTCCCCAGCGACGCATTGGCTATGTGGGCTACAAGACACCCGAAGATGCCTCAAAGGCAGTCAAGTACTTCAACAGGTCTTACATTCGCATGTCCAAGATCGCCGTAGAGACTGCGCGACCCGTGAGTTGACTCCTCTAAATGTCTTGACTTCTCATACTGATGGAATGCTAGATCTCAGACCCCGCCCTCACCAAAGGCAAAGGCCAGAGCGCCTGGCATTCCAAAGCTGCATCAACACCATCCACAACAATCAAGGGCAATGAGCAGCCCGCTGAAAAGGAGTCAGACTCGAGCTTGAGAAAGCGCAAGCGAGATGAGCCCCAGGCGGCGGACCCGAAGCTACGCGAGTTCCTTCACGTGATGAAGGAAGGCAGAGAGGGCGCGCTCGATGATGGTGTCCGCGGTGGTATCGGCGACGGCGTTGCTGCTGTTGCTGCCACCGCTGTTCCTGAAGAGGAGAGCGATGATGAGTACGAGCAGATCCCGACTCGAAGGGAGAAGCAGCGCAGGATTGAAGCACCAGAAATGCCGCTGGTCTCTCTATCTTTGCCATCGCAGCTGAAAGAAGCAAGGGTGGTCTCTGATGTGCAGGCGGAAACTCCTGCAGGCGACGAATCTGTGGAGCCTCAAGAAGCAACCGCGAAATCAGGTCTGGAACAGCAGGAGGTAGTCGCAGAAGATGACGAATGGCTTCGCTCACGAACAAACAGACTGCTGGACCTTGTTGATCCCGATGACTTGGAACGAACTCCTGCGCAAGGGCCATCAATAACTGAGACCGATCATGCAGAGGGAGGCGAAGCTATGGAACTCACTCCTGTTGACCCGCCAGCTGCAGCTGACGTGGCGATGAATGAGGCCACGATTGAGGCATCGGGGGGTGAACCGGCAAAGGACGACTCACTTGAGGCGATCCGCCGAACATCAAGACTTTTTGTCCGAAACCTGCCCTACAGCGCCACCCAGGAGGATCTCCGGGAGGCATTTGAGCGGTTCGGAACCATTGAAGAGGTATGTTTCAGATGATTTTCTTTTATTTATTTATAAAACAAAGGCGACGTGATGAAGCTCAGATAGGGACAGCTTATACTTCGGTATTTGATGAGAACTTGAGCGAATATTTTAGTAGATGCTTCGATTGACTGAATTGTTGCCAATCTTACTACATTTTTTGAGGACTTTACTAGTCTGGATGTCAACTAATAGCTGTTGAAATACTAGGTTCATCTACCGGTCAGCAATTCAGGTACCAGCAAGGGGTTCGCCCTGGTGTTGTTTACTGACCCGTCGGGAGCTGTTGAAGCATTCCAAGCCATGGACGGGGCGACGTTTCAGGGGCGTATTCTTCACATCATTCCTGCGAGTGCAAAGAGAGACACGGGTCTGGATGAGTTTGCAATTTCCAAACTCCCCCTCAAGAAACAAAACATGATTCGGAAGAAACAAGAGGCAGCTGCTACTACGTTCAACTGGAATGCGCTGTATATGAGCCAGGACGCCGTCAACGCGTCGGTGGCCGACCGTCTTGGTGTTTCAAAATCAGAACTTCTTGACCCTACCTCAGCCGATGCTGCCATCAAGCAGGCCATCGCGGAGACGAGCGTCATTCAAGAGACCAAAGCATATTTTACCGCTAATGGAGTGGACCTCGAAGCTTTCAAGTCAAAGAAGCGGGGTGATACGGCCATCTTGGTGAAAAACTTTCCCTACGGGACGACGATCGACGAGCTCCGTAAGCTCTTCGAGGAGTCTGGGCCCGTGCTGAGAGTTTTGATGCCCCCGAGCGGGACAATCGCCATTGTCCAGTTCTCGCAGCCCAATTACGCCAAATCCGCTTTTGGGAAGCTGGCATATCGCCGGATTGGAGATAGTGTGCTCTTTTTGGAAAAGGCGCCGAGTGACATCTTCAGAGGCGGCGACCAACTGGATCAAGCCGTGTCACTAAAAGATCGTCCGGCTCCGACGGTCCAAAATCTTAGTGTGGATGACTTGCTGTCACGCGGTGATAAGCCGGAGGAGGATTTGGAAACCACCTCTCTGTTTGTGCGAAATTTAAACTTTTCGACTTCCACATCTCGGCTTGCTGAAGCTTTTCAGTCCCTCGACGGATTCGTCGCTGCTAGAGTTAAGACTAAAATGGACCCGAAGAAACCAGGGCAGACACTTAGCATGGGATTTGGTTTTGTGGAGTTCCGCACAAGGAGCCAAGCCCAGGCTGCACTCAAAGTCATGGATGGTCATGTACTTGACGATCATGCTCTGGCTGTTAAGGCATCACACAAGGGCCATGACGCAGCCGAGGAGAGACGTCGGGAAGACAAGGCTAAGAAGGCTGCAGGGCAGCGCACCAAGATCATCATCAAGAACTTGCCTTTCCAGGCGACCAAGAAGGACATCAGGTCACTATTTGGAACCTATGGCCAGCTTAGATCGGTGCGCCTACCCAAGAAGGCTGATTATACCCCTCGGGGTTTTGCTTTTGCCGACTTTGTCACTCCCCGCGAAGCCGAGAACGCACTAAATGCGTTGAGGGACACCCACTTGCTTGGTCGCAAGCTTGTCTTGGACTTTGCGGAGGCAGAGGCAGTCGATGCCGAGGAGGAGATCGCAAAGATGCAGAAGAAGGTTGGAGGACAGGTGAACAAGGTGGCCCTTCAGCAATTGACTGGAAAGGGGAGGAGTAGGGTCAATATTGGCAATGAAACTGATGAGATGGATATGTGAAGTATGGAATAGTAAACTACAGATATACTATTGCCTTTGCACGGGAGAGACAGAGAGAGTTGCGACGAGGCTGAGGGTTCCTGTTCCTGTGCCTGCACGGCTGATCTCGCTCTCCATGAGCTCTGCGCCGTTCTCCCTTGGCAAGGGTCGTTTGGTTCGCTGCAGAGCGGATAGCATGCATTACTCGCAACGCTTATTCGGGTGGCTACGATCTGGGCAGAAGAATTCGATGCCCTGAGTTTACGGGCCAGGGGAGCTTGCGGATCCTCTTAATGTCTGATTCTAATCTTGTACACATACCAAACCTTCTGTACCTTGCGCCGTTCGTTCTGAAGATGTCTCTGAGATCCCTCGACACACGCCCCCCTCCACAGTCCCTTGGTTGATGGTCAGGTTGGGTTAGCACACAGATATCGCGGGACCCGCCCTGACGCTCCCTTGCATGCTAACGCCCTCGATCAATGCTCCAAGCTGCCATGTGCTGGTGGCTTCTGCAGGCACTCACAATTGGCCGCCACGACTACCGACAGCAGACATCCCTCCAGGCAAAGCCATGTCTGTTCCCCGCTGTTGTTGGAGTTCAACTTTGAAGCTGGAGCTGGAGCGGCGCCCTTCCCACTCCCAGCTATCCCTACCCCCACCCCATCCCCGTCCATCAC